>BQMZ01000418.1:0-64065 GCA_036984285.1 Chlamydomonas sp. KOR1
CAGTCCGCGCTGGGCCTGCCCGCCGACCCCAACGAGTCCGTGGTGGCGGAGGTACTGGTGCTGCTGGCCATGCTGCTGGCGCTGCGTGTGTTAACCTACGTGGTGCTGCGCAAGAAGACGGACGTGAAGCAGCCCAAGGGCATGATGGGCGCGGACGGCAAGGGGCCGGACAAGGAGGGCAAGAGCAAGGGCAAGGCGGCCAAGGGCAAGAGCGCGTGATAGGGCGGAATTTGTAGGGCGAGCTGAGGACGGGTAACGGTGAGTAGAGGTATAGCTGCGCGAGGGGTATTGTTGGCACGCGGACGGCAAGGGGCCGGACAAGGAGGGCAAGAGCAAGGGCAAGGCGGCCAAGGGCAAGAGCGCGTGATTGGCAGGGGATTCCCTGGTGATAGGGCTACATTCTAACCCGGCCTTAAGCGGGACATGTTCTTGGAGGATGATTTGACAATTTGACATATGTAGGGAGAAGGTCAAGCAAGGACAAGGAGAGGGCGGCGAAGGCTACGAGCGCGTGACAGGGATTGAACCTATGTACGGCTGGCTGCGTAGAGCAGTGAGTAGGATGATGGTAAAACCAGGTGGTCTGCATGCACGTGTGTTTATGTCGTAGGGTGCAGGCAGGGGAGACCCGCCCCTGGGCGCAGGTGATAAAGCATGGGGAGGCCACCGCCGGAGGTGTGGCGTGGTGGGCCGGGCCGTACGGTTGCGCAACAACGGCCGACGGTCCGTCTGATTGCCGGTGCCGGTAACCTGTGGTGTGTGTGCCCCTCGCCACTCCGTGCGTGCAAACAATGGACTTTGGGATCGCGCTAGCTGATGAAGCGAAGAATGCGTGACGGAGTTTGCTGCTGACACGGCCCCGATTGAGTGGCGTGCGAGGCAGCGCGAAGCTGAGCAGGTCATCCGTGCTGCAAAGGATGAGATACGGTATGGGGCACTATGAATGTACGCTTGTGCCCTGAAGCTTGCGGATGCGCAACACAAAACCCTGTTCCAGACGGATGGTGGAGGGGTGGAGGGGTGGTAAAAGAGCAAGCAGGGAGGATTTTGCTGGTAGCCTTTCGGAAAAAAACCCGAGCTGGTAGATTTAGGGTAGAAATTGGTTCTAGGGCGGAGGAAGCTTCGTCAAGGGAGGAAGCGTGTGGTGTCGCAGGCAGGGCTGGCATCTTCCGCCAAGCCCATACGTCGGATCTAATTAAATGCCGGGCCCTTGGGGCCGTGTCTTTAGTGAACCCGGAATTATTTGCACCCGTGTGCCACTCTGGGAAATAATTTTCTGCCAGCGCCGCCTGCGCCGTACGGGCATCCTGCCCCCAAAATGCACTTCTCGCCTACGGTATCCTGTTGCATGGCTGCGGAAACGCCCCCATGCTCTGTTCCCTGGTACTTGACTTACTGCCGCCGTAGCCCTTTTGCGGCGACACCGGCCAGGTGTGCGCTAGGAAGGCATGTGCTGAACGAGAGGGCAACACGGGCGCATGTTGACGGCAAGGGGGCATCGCCGCAGAGCAGCGCGTGGGGGAGGGGTCCAGCTCAGCCCGACTAACTCGCGCCTCGGCATGTAGCATAAATAGTGACCCGGCAATTACTTAGCCATGAGTCGGGGGCAGAAATTTGGTCGGTTGCAATTTAAAAAAAAGTCCGCTCCGCGGGCTGGAAACTGGATTCTACAGTGAAAATTAATTAAGATGCCAGCCCAGTCGGAGTCGCAGGCTCATGGTGGGTACCGGTAGTCTACTGGAAAACGCTGGCAAAGGCTTGTCTTGGAAACAGTTGCTGCGTTGGGTTGTGAGCAGACATGCAACGGCGCTCGTGGTACCGTATGGCGCTAGTGCGGATTTGGCTACGGTACCGTCACGTGTTGTCGGATCGCACTGTGCGGTGACTGATGTGGGAACGGACAGATCCAGCGGACAAAGGGTCTCGTGTTCGGCCCTGCCGTGCTTATTGACTGCCTGTGCATAGGACTTCATGGTATGCCGCCCTCGCCGCGATTACTAGGCCTGGGCAGTAGCAGGCTTGTTTGCTTTGGGAGGGCTGTCTCGTTGCCCTCTTGGGGTGGTGGGTGTGGTACGACACCCCGACCGAAGAGGTCCCCTGTAAAAACCTAACTTAACCTAACCTCGCCTGGGCTTGCCAGGCCACCAGAGGGTCTCCGCGCCAAAGTGGGTAGCACGCAGCAGGCAGAGCATCTACCTTTCGGTGCCTCCTCATGGCGACTTGTCCTTGCCTTGCGCCAATGGACCAGGTAACCTTCTAACGACGGTCCCTTAGAAGACCGAATTGAAAGAGCGACAGGAACTGTGCATGCATGCCGGCCAAGATTCTTGCCGGATTTGCCTGGGTACACGTTAGCCGGATTGCTGGCCGGAATGGCTAGGTTCCCCGACTTCGGTACGCACGCTCCAGGGGTTCTCCCCTGGTTTTCCACGTGCGGGAGCTGAAAGGCTGCAATACACCCCTTGGACAGCGACTTTGTCAGATATCACTTCCTCGCACATTTAATCCAGATGGACTGTAGCAATACGAGCGTTTCGTTGCTGGTCAGTGTGGCCGCGCAAGGTAACATGTAAAGGTGCAACGACCGCGCTAATGATTCCTTCTTCAACTGTTTCCGGAAGTACCATAGGTAGGCTCCGATTAATCACGATCGATTTCAGGAAGGCGCGGTTAACTGTTCCAAAAGCGAAGCGGAGACGACAGAGAGCGCGGCATACTGAAGGAGCTGGGTAGCAATCAAGCAGCCTGGTCGCCAGCACGGGTCGATGCACTAATATCGTTGGTGGCAGCCTGTCTGCATGTCCGAGACGCAGTCCGCCCGTTTCTCGATGGACCAGGAAAGCTGCGCTTGTTTGACGCCGCGACTTCATGGGTCAAAGATTCTATCTCGGCGATGCATGACCTCAAGCTGCCTGCCAGCCCGCGCGAGGCCGTGGCCACTGCGCTGCTGCGCGCCAAGATCCTGCAGGGCTGCAGCCGGCAGCTCACCAGCCTAGCGGACATACTAGCGCCCAACCGTCACACACAGGACAGGCCCTCTGCGCACCCTCCGCATCTTTCACTGGAAATGCTCAGCACAGCCTGCACGTTAGTGGAACGTTTGGGCCAGCTGGTGTCCGCGCTTTGCCAGGTGTACCTGTTCAGCGCTCCAGTGCCGTACGCGCAGAACGACAGCAGCAGCGGGGAGCAGGAAGCTCTGCGTAGTGACGCCGAGGATGTGGTGGCGCAGCAGGACCGCGGTGGGCAGCGTACGCAGCACGGTGCGGAGGACGGGGCACTGGAGCTGGGAGGCAACCCTCGGCAGCCCGACATCCATAAGCAGCAGCAGCAGCAGGCGTGTGGGGCTGCAGGGACGGAGGCGGCACAGGAGGTGGAGCTGCACCGTGACGTGCTGCAGGAGCTGCTGGCTGAGATCAGCTCGAGCGGTGTGCTGGAGCACCTGTCCCGGTGCACGCTGCTGCTGGCTGGTCGGCTGCAGGGTGAGGGGGCGCCAGGCGGGGGCCAGGCGCAGGGGGAGCAGGGAACCAACGGGAGCAGCGGGCAGCAGCAGCAGCAGCACTGGTCTGTCAACGACGCCACGTGCTTCGACGTTGCATACCTTGCACACACCGCCGCGCAGGCATACAGATGCCTGAGCGTCTTGACGGAGAGCCCCCGGCTGCTCGATGGGGACGGCTGCTGCTGCTGCCCCGCCGGCGGAGGATCCGGCGGCCCAGGGCCAGGCCACGCCGAGATCGCCGTTGACGAAGTCAGGGACTTCGACACAGGGCTGTTGAAAGCGCTCGACACATTCCAGGGCCCAACCGAGGTTGACTTGATCCGGCGTGCACTGTGCGGCCCGTGCACCCGCCACCTGGTGCTGTGCGCTGGCCTGAACACGCTTTGCGCCCTGGACGGGGGCAGCCCGTACGGCATGCCGGAGGGTGCAGGCCTGCAGCTGCTGCTGCCTGCTCTTCCGCCCGCATGGTCGGAGCGGGGAGAGCAGCAGCAGGTTGATGCAGATGCGCTGCTCCGCCTGCTCACGCTGCTGGCCATGCGGCCATGTGACCCGGAGGCAGAGCCGCCGGGCAGGGCCATGCGGCTGCAGGAGCGAACCGACTCATGGCGGGCCGCGCTACCACCTCACGCACGGCGACGCAGCGATGGTCGCCGTGCAGGCGTTGCATTTCGCACTGCGGCACATGCCCCCGCCGCCGGCGGATGATCGGGAGTACGGAGGCGGCAGCGGCGGCGGCCGCCTCCGCCGCCTTCAGGCGTTGCAGCGCTGGGCGGCGTTGGCGGAGCGGGTTGCGCGGGAGGCGGCCCCGACGCGGGGTGATGGGCGTTGGAGTGGTGACGTGGGGCGGCGCCTGGGGCTGCTGCTCAGCCTTGATCCCGGCGTGGTGCGGATTGCGGCGCCTGCAGGTGGGTGTGGGTGGCACCTGTGCATGTGTGAAGTCTCCGGTTGTGCCACTTCAAGGCTTTGTGTTTACCCAGGTACAGGGAAGTATGTGCTGAGTGTGCGATTGCGTGGTTGGGAGGCGCCTGGGACCCACCACCTTCTTGGCAGGGATCTCTCAATCCCGGCGTGGTGTGGGTTAAATCTGCACTGGCAGTGGTGCAGTCTGCACTGGCGTGTGCGCGCATGGCACGTGTGCACAGGTGTGCGGGCTGATTGAGGCAGCTGCGAGGTTCTGGCCAGTGGAGGATGTCCGGCCTGATGTCCTAGTGAGGCGCACATGCCTGCACAGGGGCCGTGGGTGATGACTGATGCGCGTGCATTACGCGTGATGCTGCCTGCTGGAAGGAAGGTGTGCGGGCAACGGGCCAACGACTTGCCATGACTCACCATGGTCGCTCGGCCTCTGGTTGCCGCAAGCGCCCTGGCACAACAACCCGGTTGCAGGAATGCGGAAATGCAAGCGCAGTCAAGTGTCCGTGCTCCCGGTCAGTAGCTTATACACAGCCTGCCTTCCGCCTGCCGGTCTCTTGCCGTCACA
Organism: Chlamydomonas sp. KOR1; assembly: GCA_036984285.1. Taxonomy (NCBI): domain Eukaryota; kingdom Viridiplantae; phylum Chlorophyta; class Chlorophyceae; order Chlamydomonadales; family Chlamydomonadaceae; genus Chlamydomonas; species Chlamydomonas sp. KOR1. Next base: position 4,980 of record BQMZ01000418.1, read on the forward strand.
CCTCTGTGCTGGCGTCCGGCGGCCACCTGCTCCGGAGCACAATTTCATCCTTACTAGCACTGAAAAAATAAAGAATAATAAATAAGTAATGCAGTAATAATCACTTCGTTGTCAACCCACAGACCTAGCTGTGCTGGCGTCCGGCGGCCACCTGCTGCGGGGCCTGGAGGCCCTGGTACGGCAGCTTGTGGAGGAGGAGGAGGAGCAGGAGGAGGAGGAGGGGGGCAATGGCGCCCACTGGGAGTGGGGGGCAGGGCCCGGTGCCCGAGCGCTTGAATCGTTGGTTGGCTGGGTCCAATACGCCCCAGCCGTCAGCTCGAACCCGCTGGCACGCCTGCTGCTGCTGCGAGGGGACGACGAGCCGTTGGACTTGTGGGAGGCAGGGCAGGGGCAGGCAGGGCAAGGGCAGGGACAGGGGCCGGGGGAGGGGCAGGGGGAGACCGGGCAGGGGCAGGGGGCTGGACGGGGACGAGAGGTGCGGGAGCCAGCGGGTGAGGCAGGGCGGGCGTCCGGCGGGCCGGCTGCTGAGACGGTGTGGCGGGGTCCCGGAGGCTTGGGACAGGGGCAGGGGGAGGCAGGGCGGGGTTTCAGCAAGCTGCGCGCTGCTGCCTCGCTGGTGGTGGCGCTGGGCAAGCTGCTGAGGAGGTGCGAAGGGCGGCTGGCGGCGGCAATGCGCGAGTGCTGTGCGACTGGGGCCACCCTTGCGGGTGTTACCGGGGCCCCACGAGTGCTTCTTTTGGCCAAGGCGCTCTTGCTGATGAGCACTGCGTGCACCGGGCTGCGTTCGACGGATGGCAACGGGGATGGGGGAGTGGGTGGGAGTGGGGGTGGGAGTGGGAGTGGGAGTGGGGAGGGCATGGGAGGAGGGGCAGCAGCAGAGGGGCAGCAGCAGCAGCAGCAGGGGCAGCTCGCGCAGCAGCGGCGGCGGCAGGTGTGGGTGCGCGCGTACGCGGCGTGGCGGTGGCTGCCGGCGTTGTCGCACCTGGCGGGGCGAACCGCGGCAGTGGGGCACGTGCACGTGCACCTGAGCTGGAGCTACGGGGCATCGCCGATGTGGGCACCGGTTGCGTGGTGGATCCGAAAGGTGTGCTACCGATACCTGTTCCCGGGCGGGCTGCCGAGTGATGGAAGCGGGGGCAGGTGCAGGCAGCTGCCAGGTAATGGGAGGCGGGGAGGGGCCGGCAGCAGACGCCGTGACGGAGGGAACTGGCGGCGGCGGATTCGGCCAGGCCGCCTACTGGGAAGGGGGTTCCGGTGCGGGGCCATGGTATAGCTGCAGTTGTGGGAATGGTTGTGACGCAGGTGCGGGGGTGTGGTGCGGCTGCTGGCGGGACTTCCTGCTGCGGGATGTGGGGGTGGTGGAGCTGGTGGGCACCGCACTGCGGGAGGTGGTGCCGCGCCTGCCGCTACTGCTAATACAGCAGCAGCAGCAGGAACAGCTGGTTGACAGTGATGATGGTGACGACTGGGACCGATTTGACGTGATGCTCGACGTCAGTGACGCGTGTGTGCTGCTGGCGGCTGCGTTTCCGGAGCAGGTGGCGCGGGCTGCTGCTGGCCGCCGCCTGCCCCCGGACGCGTCTGAGGCGGATGCCGACCCACAACAAGGCGAAAGGGGCAGTGGCTACGCCCACCCCGGCCCCAGCAGCGGCCCCAGCAGCGGCGGTAGCGGCAGCAGCAGCAGCAGCGGCAGCAGCGGCGGCAGCAGAAGCACCTGCAGCCCCAGCCCCAGCCCCAGCGGCGGCGGCAGTGAGGCAAGCGAGGCCGCGGTGTGGTCCTCCCGTGGGTTAGCGCACCTTGCGCAGCTCGTGTCCCAGCTGCATGGGTCAGAGCCGGTGGTAGCGGCCCTGCGGATGCTGCAGGAGTGGTGCGGCGCGTGCGAGGAGGCGGGCCGGCCGGTGGGCTTTGATGGGGAGCAGCGGGCGGTGCTGCGCAGCGCGGCAGCGCTCACGCTAGGCTTACGGCGCCACCTCCCGTTCTTGGCGGATGCATCCATGCTGCCGCCGCTGTGCGAGGCGGGGGCTGCTGCGGGTGTGCGGTAACCCGCGCTGCGTGGTGCTGCCGCCACCGGGGCAGACCGAGGCCGAGGCGGCTGAGGGGGCGGCGGAGGAGGAGAAGGCGGAGGCGGCTGAAGGGATGGCGGCGGAGGCGGAGGCGGGGGTGGGGGAGGCGCTGGGGGCGGAGGAGAGGGTGCGGCAACAGGCGTGCCACCGGGGGGTGCGGTACGGTATGGTACTGCTGCGCCGGGTGCAAGGAGGATCACTGGCGGAAGCGTCACGGCAGTGCGGAGGGCGCCCTCCCGATATAGTGCGCAGGTCTTGAGCTGTAGGCCGTTGTGCTGTTGACGACATAGCAGGGCGTGGGTGGGTTGGGGCAAATCGTTGGTGCAAGGAAACGGTTATAGGGTGGGGGTGGTTGGGAGCCGTCGGGGCGGTTAAGCGTCGAGTTGCTTCGTTGTGCGAGGGCTGAAACACTGCTCATTGCTAATAGGGCGCCGTGATCTAGCGTGAGGCATTTTGGACCATTCTAAATGAAAGCTGTGCCGTTGTCGAATGGGACTTTGAATGAGGCGTATCGAAAGCGGGCCCGTGGGCGTGCATGGCATGACTCTTGCCGGTCTGGTCTACTGTACAACTGGTGTGCGTTATCCACACGCCCACGGCTTCACTGTAGTGCTGAGTGCACAGTTAGGTACGAAAGCTGTTGAGGACTTAGGCTCGGAACGATGGCTATTGTGACAGACTGCAGCTGAAGGCAAGCAAGCCTGTACGGCAGCCAGGTATTAACCATCGGGCGTCGTACGGCGCCTTGGATACGCCAAGGCCAAAAGATGCATCGGTGGAACAATGCCTGGGTTTGAGTGTCTGGCAGACTTTTTTGCCCGTCACAATCAAACTATTCTTGCTCATTATTGTTATTCTTGCTACCTTTTGTTCCAGCTGGTGCTCAGTATTGGTCGTGTGAGCTTGCTTTGCAGGGGAGGTCCCCTGGTGCTGAGTGGCCTCGCATCGGTTGGGCCCCACATGCGTGCACACCGAACAGTTTCCGCAGCAGAACTGCAGTGCGTTACAATTATCGCTTTCGCTCAATCGCCGGCGTGTCGTAGTTGTAGATACGTTTGTAGGCAATTGTCCTTCGTATGACCCCTAACGTCGCCAGCAGGACAACGCTGCTGGTAACCCTGCCTGACTCTCTGCCCACTCAGCACGCCATAATGCACAGACGCAGCCAGGGAAGGCCATAGGTGTACATTGACTGTGCATGCATACCGGTACACCTTGGCCCCCCTGTAAATTGCTTTCTCCTCTGGGCACAGCAGCCAACTGCTTTGCGGGGGACAAGAGTCACTTCTTTTCTCCTTCAACATACCGTACTGCTTTCCTCGACCTGCTCAGTCAGGCGTACAGGTACGCACAGGGTGCTTCCGAAGCACTTTAGCATTAGCATCCTCCGGCATGCAGCTCACGACCCGCATGCGTATGCCTCTGCCGATACTCGCCGTACGGCGGACTAACAAGTTTTCACTGCTTCAGCACCATGACCAGCGCGCAGCGCCCCTCGTCTTGCTACCGTGCGCCTATGTTGCAACGCACGCATAACATCTGACAAAAACACGCCCGACTGAGCACACGTGTGGTGGAAGCCTGCCTCTGCTGCCCTACAGCCCGTTCTTCGCCAGCCACTTCAGCCCGTTGCAACGCGCCGTTTCCTGGGCGAACCCCACCCCACCACAGCCGATTTCATCACCGCCGCTGTTCCAAGCGACCCAGCACATCCGCCACTTGGCCGTCTCGGCCAGGCACGCAAACACAGAGGGGAAGGGATACACAACCACGTTGCCCGTGCCCTCCTCTGTGGCTGCATAAGCCGTGGCCCCATTGAGACGTCCGTAACGCTCGTCCAGCCTGACGTCTGCATCAGTAATGGCGAAGCCGTAGCCCCCCTTCAGCACCTGCACATGTGTTGTAGGTCAAGATGTGTGGCAGCATTGCATAATCAAGTGGTGTAACTTCAACACTGACGACGCATGCGTGGGCAGCCGAGGTTCATCACGCTGCCTGGGTCAGCGACTCAGCGTTATGCCGATCAACGCGGCATGCGCGTGTTTCATTTCGCATTGTGTGTAACAATCCTGTTAATGTGTCAGCAAATGACTGGCGTGTGTCTCCATACCTTATCATAGAACACCTTGGCCGCGTCAACGTACTCCGCCATCGACATCCTGCGACGCGACAGCAGGACAAAGGTGGCTGCCTGTTACTGACACGTGGAAGACAAAGGCATTGCATCAAAATTTATAAAAGATGATGGAATAGCTGCTGGTTGAAGTTTTACCTTGCAACACTCACCCGAGGGGTATGTGCAACCGACGACGCGGCTGCTGCGAGATGTCGTTTAGCCTGTGCTGCCGCCAAACGACAATCGCAGTAGGTACCAACGTAGTGGAGGGATTTCCTTAGAAAAGTTTATCCAAGTGTTGAATTCTACTACCATTCGGCCAAGTCACAGAAATGGAGAGGCGTGTACGGCAAGGTCCCCGTCTTCCCAGTCTTGTCCCCAGTCCCCTGTCTTCTCAACAGCTGTTCTACGAACAGACGGTGCAGACGTTGCATCGCAACCGCAGACGTGTCTCTGCTGCACACCTACGGCACGAACACGCAAGCAAACAAGGTAACAAGCCTAGACGCATGCTTGCGTGGTTGAGGCGTGGGCCCTGGGCTGGCATCTTCTGCCAAGCCCATACGTCGGATCTAATTAAATGCCGGGCCCTTGGGGCCGTATCTTTAGTGAACCCGGAATTATTTGCACCCGGATGCCACTCAGGGAAATAATTTCCTGCCAGCACCGCCTGGGCCGTACGGGTATCCTGCTCCCAACATGCACTTCTCGCCTACGGTATCCCGTTGCATGGCTGCGGAAACGCCCCCATGCTCTCTTCCCTGGTACTTGACTCACTGCCGCCGTAGCTCTTTTGCGGTGACACCAGCCAGTTGTGCACTAGGAAGGCATGTGCTGAATGAGAGGACAACACGGGAGCATGCTGACGGCGAGGGGGCATGGCCGCAGAGCAGCGCGTGGGGGAGGGGTCCGGCTGGGCCCGACTAAATCATGCCTCGACATGTGGCATAAATAGTGAACCGGCAATTATTTAGCCATGAGTCGGGGGCAGATATTTGGTCGGTTGCAATTAAATCCCTCCGAAAGTTTCCGCTCCGCGGGCTGGAAACTGGATTATATAGTGAAAATTAAATAAGATGCCAGCCCTGCGTGGGCCTGCTGCTTTACGGCGCGCTCTGCCTTCTGCGCCAGCCACTGCAGCCTGTTACGGGGCGCTGTCTGCCTTACAAACCCGATCCCACCGCAGCCGATTTCCTCGGCGCTGCTGTGTGCTGTCCCAAGCCACCCACCACCCATCCACCTCGGCCAGGCACCCAGACACAGAAGGGAAGGGGTACACAACCACGTCCCCAGTGCCCTCCTCTGTGGCTGCATAAGCCTTGGCACCCTGAAGACGCCCGTAACTCTCGTCCCACGCTCTTCCTCGTGCGTCAACGTGGCTACCCCCTCCCTTTCCTGCATACACCCGCTCCCCTTCCACCTCGCAAGGTGAATCAGCCAGATGGCGGCCCTCCTCCGCACGTTGTCGCCACCACCACCTGCCTGACCGGCCCACTAGCACAAACAGCCTCCCACAGGGCCCCGAGCCCCCAAACACCTTCCATCCAGCATCACCCTTACAGCAGGAAACGCTTCAGCCCCGGTGGGCCCTTCAGCTCCGCCGCCTCACAGCTTTGAGCTGCTTTGCGCGTACCGGTACGTGCCTCACAGCACTGCCGTACATCCATCACCGCAGTGAGTCCCTGCAGACCCTTAGGCCCCGCCGCCTCACAGCTTGAAGTTGTTCGGCCGCGTCACAAACGCCCTCTGCTGCACCGACCCCGGGTGCAGCGCCTGCACCTGCTTCCCGTCCGTCGCCCTGCACACACTCCCGCCCTGGTTGTAATAGTTGATGATCCCGCCGCACATGTTATAAACAGTCATCTTTAGCGCATCGCTCAGCAGCAGCGCTGCCACCCCGCCCAGCTCCCCTGTACTGCAGTACGACACAACGACCGGCGGCTGCGCCGACGGCGCCGCCGCCGCAGCGGCGATGGCGAGGCCGTCCCGTACGAGTGAGGCGGCGGCGGCGCCGCCGCCTGCCAGGCTGTACCCCCATGTGGCGGCGGGCGCGGGCTGCAGGTTGAGGGGCAGGGCTCCGGGCATGGTGGACACGGCCCGCTCCTCCTCGGGCCGCACGTCCAGCAGGACGAGCGGTTGGCGGCTGGATAGCTTGTCCATAACGGCACTGGCGGGCAGCTGTGGAGAGGGGGACAGGGAATGGGGGTTGGGAGCTGTGTTGAAAATGCGCACGCGTCCCACCACCGTGCGGGAGGCACGATGCATCCATCGCGGCGGCAGCCCTGAAGCGTGCAGTGGCATGGTGGTGGTGGTGGTGGTGGGAGCTGTGACTGCTGGTGTGCTGAAGGTTTCTTACTGATACGCGGTTCAGGACGCAAGCAAACCCGCTGCGCGTGGCCCCCGCACTTGGCCCTCCCCGCACCTGCCCCGGCCCCCCGGCCCCCCGCACTTGCACATGGTGTGTCCGCAGGCCAGGATGGACTGCCATGTGCGGGAACTACGTCTTCCCTAATGTACAGACCCATGCACCTCCCGCCCCACCTGCGCCGCCACATGGCCTGCGACTGGGTCGTGCCTAACGCATGACGACTGCGTCTGTCCCATCCACCACCCCTTGCCCCCCACCCACCCATACACCACCCGCCCCACCTGCGCCGCCACGTGGTGTGTGCGCAGGCCCCGCGCAAAGTCCGCCAAGGGGCCGGGCTCCACCTCCGTGGCCGCGTCCACGCCGCTCCTGGTGGGCATCAATGAATGGAAGAAATGTTAACATTACGACGGTGCACGTTGTGCATTACCAGCACGACCAGGGCGCCTCCGTGGGCCGCGTCCACGCCGCTCCTGGGTGGTGGGAGGTGGCAGAGGGGGAAGATGCTCGTGTGTTCGTGTAGATCCAATTGGAAAGGAACGTGCGTGCTGTGGCGTGGATGGCGTTGCACGGGCTCGCCTCTCATACCGCTTGATCCACGACAGGTCAATGCTGATGCACGCCTTACACACCACGCGGGGTAATACACACCCTATGTCACTAGCTGCTAATACACACGGACCCGATGTGCAGCATGCGCTGCACCATGTCGTCCAACTCCTCCTCCGTGTCCACGTGCGACAGCAGCGAACACATGGCCTCCACAAACTCCTCCGTGGAGACCTGGGGAAGACGAACGGAGGGGGACATCACCGACTACCTTTCAGGTGTCCAGGTAGCTATGGCAGTCGAATGGGACGAATAAAAGTGACGTCTGTGACGTACCGTATGCCGTACGTAGGTATGTCTCATGTTGAAGCGCGTCACACTGAAGATCGTAACGCTGGAGTGCGTAACACTGCTCACCGACTCGCTGTTGTCCTTGTGCCGTATGTCAAGGCATTCCACATACAGGTGATGTTGCTCATGTGGCACGTCTTTGCAACTTCACGCGGTCGCTCACCGACTCGCTGTTGTCCTTGTCCAGGAACTCCAAGGTTGCCGCGATGGTCTCCTCGCTGGTGTCTGGGTCCATGCGCTGGGCCAGCACCTGGGGAGGGGCGGGAACGGGTGTGGGTGTGCATGTGGGTGTGCATGTGTATTAGCGGGAGGGGGAAGGAACCAACACGCTGGTGTCTGCGTCCATGCGCTGGGCCAGCACCTGAAGGGGTTGTGTGGATGTGCCTTGCCAGCCGGCACCGGTCAAACTGGCCAACCAGAAAGGAGCACACGCTGTGCCTGGAGCGTGCACACAGCAGCCAAGCTGCGAAGTGAGAGTGTGAAGGCACCGCGCGTGGCGTGCGGGTAGGTGGGTATGAGGGCGGCGCGACAGCATTCCGATCTCGCCTGACGTGGCCCCGCCTCAGCGCACACGTAACTCTTCTCCCGAAAGCTCGTTCCTGAGTGCCTCCATGCTTGAGATGCAAATCGCGTTGGCTTGTTTGCAACCAACTCCACTACCTTACCCAATCACACATCACCTCGCCCCCCCCACCTTGAGCTCTGGCAGGCTGAGCTGCCCCGAGTGGTCCAGGTCCAACGAGTGGAACAGGTACCTGAGGCCGGGGGTACATGGAGGCAGCGAGGGGTTAGCGAGGATTGTGGGAATGGGGGGTGGGGTGCGTGGGCGCACACACTGTGATGGTGGGTATCAAAGATGGAATGTGCGTGGTCAGGTACCGGGGGGGAAGGGAAGCCAAAGCAGCAGTGGTATTGGTACGGTGACCATTGCAAAGAAGTCGCGGGGGTGACGGGGTTAAGGCGGTAGTACGACAGACGAAGTCTGCGCATCGACTAGGTCGATGATGAAGGGGAACGCAGTGGCGGGGAAGCTGTGGGGATAGATGTGCGGGATGTGTGTGTGTGGGGGGCAGGAACCAGGCACACCGGAGGGCAGCTCGTGCAGCCGCGGCCTGCCACCAGGTGTTCGCTGCTATCCTGTCGTTGACCCACGGCACCAAGTGTCGTGCGTAACGGGGCAACAAACCGGTGCAGCGGTCCCACCGTTCCTGCGGCCGCCCGCTCTCTCTCCCCCATCGTCCCTCCGCCCCACCCCCTTCCCTTTTGACCACCTGCCCACCTAAACGTGTCCGGCCTGCTGCTGCAGTAGCGCCAGTCGCGCTTCGTCCGCCGCCTTCCACTGCAATCACCAATCCTACTAGTCCTACTAGTACTACGTCCTCTTCCTGCCCACCTGAACTTGTCGGGCCGGCTGCGGCAGTAGCGCCAGTCCCGCTGCGCCGCCACCACACGCGCCGCCTCGTCGAACTCCTCCTCGCTCAGCATGGACGTCTGCACCGGCATTGCGGCACAGTTGGTGGGCGGAAACATGTGTTTTAAGGGTTGGCGCCGCAGGGTCGACTCGCCAGACGACTCCTCGCTCTGCATGGACGTCTGCACCGGCATTGCGGCACAGTTGGTGGGCGGAAACATGTGTTTTAAGGGTTGGCGCCCGTGTGTGCTACGCAGGGTCGACTCGCCCGACGACTCCTCGCTCTGCATTGTCGTCCGCAGGGGCCGGCACGCAGCGGCAAACGCGTCTTGGGGGTGCAACCCACGGGCTGCCAGCGTGGGTCCGGTTGTGCACGGTACTATTTGTCATTGAAAGGCTATTTAGAATATGAACCAGTCCAATACCTATTACTTAGTACACTGAAACATACTATGTATGGCAAACACGCCCACCATTTGCATGAGCGCCTGCGTGAATTCGTTGACGTCCACACTGCTGTCCTGCGGGTGCAGCCCCAGGCCCGCCAGCGTGGGGCCGATGAGCGCGGAGGGGTCCGTCACGCCGCCCGCGCCGTCCGCGAATATGAGCTCCGCCGTGGCCACCACGTGGGGGGCGGGGATGGAGCTGCAGCAGGGGAATGGGGGGAGGGGGGGTCCTGGCGTCGAGCGATGCGTCAGGAGCTCGGGGCAAGAGGTGCCAGACCAGGCTGCACCTCCGCCCCACTACCTGAGCACGCTGCAGCAGCCCTCCACCACCCTGCGGCCATGCACCTGCCCGCCTCCTGCCCCCTCCCCTCCATCCCCCATATACTTACTTTGCCGCTTTGCGTTTACCCCCCCTCCCCAATCCATCCGCTTCCATTCGCGCCGATTTGTGCGTACGCGCAGACCCCCTCCCAATCCACCCGTATCCACCCGCTCCCGTTCACGAATACGTATGCCGTCATTTACCATCCCCCTCGCACGCGGCTGGACCCTCCCGCCCCATAGCTCCCCGCCCCACACCCCCACCCCTAACCCCACGCTCACGCTCTCCCCCATGTGCGCACGTGCAGACCCCAATTCCCAATCCCCGCGCACCTACCCGGCTGCGTTTGCATCAATCTGTGCGAATATGTAGGCCAGCTTCTCCTCCCTGTCCATCTCCTCCAGGCTCTTGCCCGGCCCCCTGCCCGGCCCCTCGCCGCCCTCGCCCTCCGCCCCCAGCACGCCGCCGCCGTCCCGCGGGTCGGTCCCCGGCGGCGGGCGGTTGGCGGCGGCGGTTAGCCAGTCCGCCAGCCAGCGGCAGGGACTGAAGGGCCGCCAGCCACGTGGCATGTGCACGCCCTCGTCCCACGGGACGCCGGTGGCCAGCTGCGGTTGGGAGATAGGTTGGAGGCGGTTGGAGGTTGCTGCGTGGCAGTACGGGGTTGCCACCTTATGGGCATTACCGGTGCACTCAGCACCTGAGGTCCCCCCACGTTGATCCGTCTCCCCATTACCTCTTTTTCCCGCTCTTCCCCTCCGCGCCCTATATCCAACCTCGCTCCCGCAGGCTGGCCGTTCCCGTTCCCGTGCCTTTGCCGCTCCGTGGTTAACTATTTCCCCTACCCCCTTACGTCCAGCTTGTGCCGCTCCACCTCCCCCGCCAGCGCAACCAGCCCCTCACGCAGCAGCGGCACCACCTCAGCCTGCAGCCAGCCGCGGCAGTCTGCGGAGGGGGAAGCCGGCAGTGGGGGTTGTGGGGGTTGGTGGGTGGGGTTTGGGAGTTGGTGGGTCGGTGGATGGGGTGTGTGCCGAGCGGAGTAGGGCCGGCGTCAGCACGTGCTTGCCACGAGCACACAGCGCGGAGCAAAGGGCTTCCCTGTCGTGTCATCACGTCGCCCGACAGTGCTCCCTGCACACCGTGCGGGTGGCTACAGTTGCCATCTTGCTCTCTTCGCCCCCGAACCCCTTCCCTTTCCGTTCGGGTGCACGTAGTCCCCCTCACACAGCGCCTCGAACACCCGGCTGCGCCCACCTGCAAACAATTTTCTCGTGTTCATTCTATTCCTCTCAGTGCACTGCCCCATTCCCCATACCATGCGGGTGCTTGTAGTCCCCCTCATACAGCGCCTCAAAGCCTTTTTCGCTCAGCCGCCGAAGCAGGTCGTGGAACTCGGTATCATCCATGTCCTTGGGGGGTAGGGGAGAGGATGCGGGTTGAACAGAAATACGTACGAGTCTTATGCCAAAGCCGTGACGGTTGAACAGAAATATGTTAGAGAGACGGGGAGGATGGGGTTAGGGCAAGGGCCGCGCGGCAAAGCGAAAGGGGCGGGTTGGTAGCGGGCGGAGGGGGCGTGCCTGGGACGCAAGACGTGCGCGTGACAGGTAGGGAGGTGGCTGCAAAGGAATGGGATCTTGAGTGGTCCTGGCCCCTGCCGCCCTGCACGCACCCGCACGACACATGGCCGGCGCCCCATGGCGACATCCAACCCCCTCTCCCTACAACGTTTTACCCGATTACCCCCCGGCCCCCCACATGTGACAAGAAATTAACAACAGTGCGGTATTCGTCCACCGACACACGGCCGTCCCCGCGGCGGCCCCCGCCCCTTCCCCCTCCACCCCCCCTCCCCCACCTGCTGCTTGCTGCGTTGCGGTCACCCCCGCCCCCCACCTGTGCCAGGAAGTTGAAGAAGGTGAGGTACTCGTCCACCGACACACGGCCGTCCTCGTTGGCGTCGAACATGTGCAGCGTGCCGTGCGCGCGGGACACGGACTCCTGGGGAGGCAACATGCAAACCGTGTTGCGGTGCAGTGAGAGTAAGTATCAACGTGTTGAACAACAAACGCACAATGGCATGCACAGTGTGCCGGCGCCCGGGACACGGTTTGCGTGTGTGTGGGCAGCTGAGCACAACGACTGAAAGGGTAGCATGCGTGCCACGTGCCAAGGAGTATGAGGGTCACGTGAGTGCCACGTGCAACATGCAATGCTGTCCGCTTACCGCCGGCGCCACGCGGCCCACCAGGGACTTGAGTTCGTACAGCTCAATGTACCTGTGGGGGAGTGTTGGGGGCACAGATTACCACCTTGTGTAAGGATATTCAGTGCGTGCAATGACCTAGACGATGCGGATGTCCGGCGTAGGCAACGTTTGATCGTTGCGGCTTGTTTCTCCCCGTCTCGCCCAACGCACCCCGACTTGTCCCTGTCCAGCTGTTGGAACACGCGCTTCAACATCATCTCGCGCGTGGTGGTGCCGCCTGCAGGGGGGTGGCAAGGAGGAACAGCGTTGGTACGGTACGGCTGATTCCACCCTTCTATGTCTATTCCACCCTTCCCCCAGCCACGCACCTGCCTGCACCTTCACGTCCTCAGCACATCCCCTCACCCCTGCCGTCCCTTTGCCTCCTCCACCCCCCCACCCACCCACCCACCGCCTTCTCCCCTACCACCTAACCCCCCGCCCCCCAGCCACCACCACCACCACCCACCTGCCTGCACCTTCATGTCCTCGGCGTACAGCTCAAACTCCCGGTCGTCCATGCCGGCGCTGATGAACTCAAACACCTGGTCACGGAAGCCACGTGCACAAGTACGCAGCTTGTCAAAAAACCAAACCAGACCGTAAGTGCGCACGAGGGAATGCTGCTTGATGCTGCAACCTGCCGGCACGTGGCCACACCACGCTCCGCCTCACGCTCGTCGGCGTCCAGGCCCTGGCCCTAGCCCCATGGTACCGTATGTTCCCCGCCCTTCGTCTGTCGCCCTACCGCCTTGCCTTGGCCCCTCTCCCCTCCCGGCCCCTCTCCCCTCCCGGCCCCTCTCCCGTCCCGGCCCCCTCCCCTCCCGGCCCCACAGAGCCCTCCTGGCTCGTGCGCTAAGGCCCAGCAGTCCATCGCCGTGCCTCGCCCCGGTCATGGCCCCCCCGGCTTTTTAACCCCAATGCACCGCTGAGCGCATGCTTCCCATTCGCACCTCACAGAACTGTTGTGGGCACACATCGTGATTCCGTCCCTGTGCAGCCATGGACGCCCGCTCGTGCCAACAGTGTACCGGTGGCGGTGCGTGCGCACTGACACGCCCCCAAACCACACGTGCAACACACCTCGCAGAACTCCTGCGGTGACACCTGGTGGTCCCCGTCCCTATCCAGCCACGCCATGGTCTCCCGAGCCTCCTCCAGCTTGGCCTGCGGGACGCACCAGCACGTCAAAATATAACTGATACGATATGACATGTACCAGTCTGATACGATATTATATAGTCGAATGTATATGAAGACCTGTTCTTGTCGGAGTGCTGGGCCTCCGCCAGCTTGGCCGGCGTGCAATGTGGTGCCCACACGGCACGCAACGTGTCGGGAACGACTCGTGTCACTGCGCCCCCGGCGTTGCGGTGCACAAGCGCAGAACGGATACGCGTTGCGATGTTCCGTGCCGTGCAGATGTGTGTCTAAGTGCTGCACCTGCTTCAGCAGGGCCTGCCAGGCCTATCGGCGTCAGGACACGTGTCGCCGCGTCACCCTGTCAAGGTGCGCACCCACAACTCCAGTGGTTGATTCAAATGACCGTGCTTGACAAATGGCATGAGTCCATTCAAGCACGCAAATGCATCTTAGGGGGGCAGGTTGAGGACATGGTGGTGGTTGTAGCCCTTGTGTGGCGCCCCGGCGCACAACAAGCCGATGGGCCGGATGCGCAGTTCGTACGGTATGGTACCGTGCGCTCAGGCCACAGCTGCCCTCTGGTTGCGCTGGTCTATGGGGGTGTATGGTGTATGTTGCCAAGGCGTCCCAAGGCCAAGTGGAAGACCCACCTGGAGTGTTTCGCTCTTTGTGAGCTCCAGCAGCTCCCTGATCTCGATCATCCTGGGTGTTGTTGTCACAAGCTCCGTTGTGAGGTAGGCATGCAATAATGCATGGTGCAGCTGCGTCTACTGCTGGATGCCCCCAGGTGGAAGCTGTTGCTGCTGCTGCTCCGATGTTCCACGGCCGGGTGTTAACAGGGCAATGGACAGGCTGTGTGCACGGCCCACGGCGTGCTTACCCGTTCCCATTTCGGTCGTAAAGGTCAAAGACCTTCCGCAGCTCCGATCTTCTGTCCATCTTCTAGACACGTGAAGGCCAAAGTAAGGCGCGTGCCGAGTTCAGGGCCCTACGCTGCAAATGTCACCGCGGCTCATGTGTCGGGTCCGGGTCAAGGTGGTCGTGCATGTTCATAATCGACATGTAGCTTATGATCAGCGGTCTAATCTTCAAGCTTTTCCTGGAGGCAGTCTGAAAGACAATCGAAGTTCTTTGAATGCTTCTGTCGCTGAAGCACGCCTACAGGTCCCAAACGTTTATGAGCTTCGTATCCACATCGTAGTATTCTATCTAGCACTCGCGTGTGCTGTGCTATGCCTCGTACATCAGTCATCGCAGGCGGGAAGTCGGTTCTCGTTGGAGCCATCGCCAGGCCCTGGCCACAGAACTACCAGTGTACAGCATAAGCAGCAACCTGTAGCATAGCTTGCTAGTAGCGTCCATTGGCGGTTTGAGGGCGGCAACGACCATCATGGGGTTGTTGAGCTTCTTGTTTGGGCCCGACTCAAAAGCTGAGGCGACATGCAACATCTGCAGCCAGTCTTTCGCTCAGGTCAGTTCACACTGCTGCAGCAGCCTCGTCGGGCCCTCTACCGCGCCAGGGCGTCCACCTGCGGCCAGGTCCACACGCCGCAGCCCCTAGACACCCTAGGCGCCATCTTGCAACCGCAGCCACGCTAGACCACAACCCCTCCTATAATGATCCACATTCTAAGGCTCTATACTGCTTGATGGTGCCCAAAACAGATGTGGGCCGCCTACAACCGGCGCCCCCTTGACTCTGTCCCCGGGCCGGACGCCTACGCACCCTGCACCGCGCCCGTGCCTAGCGTGCTGCCCCCCGCGGCACGGCTAGTGGCAATCGGCGACATTCACGGAGACTTTGGGAAGGCGTTCAGAGCTTTCCGCTTGGCCGGGCTCGTGGACGAGCACGGGAAATGGAGCGGGGGAGACACCGTGGCTGTGCAGGTGGGTGCCAGGCGGCACGTGGCAGCACGTGGTGGCACACAGCGTCTAGTATGACGCGGTGCACGACTTGGGAAACAGGTGTCAAGACAACACCATAGAGGCAATGATTTCAGGGTCGCCGTGGGTGCTGGTTGGCTCCGTGTTCCGCTGTGGGCAAGCTGGGGGGTCATGCGTGACCAGACCAAGACACGCGACGGTCCTTCTAGGCGTAAGGGCATGAGGGGCTCAAAGGCACGGGACAGCGCCCGGACAGTGGGTATTACGGTGGTTGGCATTGCGCGGGTTCACTAGGCTTATCAGGACGAAGGGCAAAGGGCGAGGACGGCAACTCATTCGTGGGCTGCCTGCATGCACTCAGGCTGTGTGCCGTACCACATAGCTTGAGGACCAATAACCCTGGTGAACGCTTCCCTGCTTGCTCCGTAACAGCTGACCCTTGTCTGTATACGCTTTATGCATTCCTATTCCCGCTGCAGCATCTCTACACAGCTTGCAGACCGGTGCCGTGCGGGGCAGCACCGTTGCTTCGCACGGGACGACCTGATGCCCTGGGGCGCCTTGCACTTGCCCGTTGCACCCCCGCCGTTGATCACAAGCAGCCTCCCCCACCCTCCACCTGCCTGCGTAACCCCAGACGAAAGCAGAAGCCTTCTGGCCAACCGCAAACCCACCATGGCCATGCTCTCATGCGATCCTAGTGTACCGTACACATTGTGATGCAGCATGTGTCTTACGGCAGGTGTGCAACATTGGGGCCCAGGGGATCACGAGGCGCGGGCACCCCAGGTCCCCAGCTTAGCAATAGACTCATGCTCATGCTCATGCGCATGCTCGTACTCATTCTCATTCTCACGAAACCTGATCACGATACGCACGTTACGCACGTGCTGGCAGGTGGGCGACATCTTGGACCGTGGAGACCACAAGCTGTGCTCGTAGCCCATCATGACCATATGCTTACCCTCATGCTAGCTCACGTGCCCACAAGCGTGGAACTGTAACGCATCACTAACTATACTCCTTGCGGCAGGTGGGCGATATCCTGGACCGCGGGGACCACGAGCTGCGCACGTTGCTGTTCTTGGAGCGCCTGGCGGGCGAGGCGCGGGCGGCGGGCGGCGCGCTGCACCTGCTCAATGGCAACCACGAGACCATGAACGCCATGGGGGACCTGCGCTACGCCACGCCGGGTGGGTGGGTACGAAACAACTTGTTGACAGAAGCTGTTCTTGCCTATAGCGAGCATCGTAGGGTTACGGTAGTAGCCATAGCTTTCGCCACACTGGCGGTGAAGAGGGGGTGCTTGAGGGGCGCATGACATCGAGCTTTTTTCTGCGCCGAAAGCGAGCGAGGCTGGTGCTCAAATTTCTCGGCGGGAGAGGGCGTGAAGCGCTGTGCACGCATCTGACAGCGGACGCACACGGGTGTGGTGTGCCGCACAGCGCGCGTTGGCGGTTAGGCCGCAGCACGGTCTGATACCGTACGTACGCGCCCATGTGCGCCAAGGTTGGCCGACGCATGCGCTGCAGCAACACCTTTGGTTTAAAGTCGATATTTTTCCAGGCTGAACACGAATCCGTGCCAACCTAAAAGTGTATACTGACGGAATCGTCCTTGTTCACCTGGGAAGATGTGAGAATGCCCCACTTCTTGCTGCTCGCCGCAGGGGCCAACGTGGAATGGATGGCCTTCTCCACGTGGCGCGACTTCAACGCCCTCATGCGGAGACACACAGGCTGCGGCCTGGACGAGCCCAGCCCGCTGCAGGTGCGACGCGTTTATGAATTTACAATGTATCTATCGCCCTGCCTGCATGGGCACGTATAGCGGCTGCGCCCTGGATGAGCCCAGCCTGCTACAGGCCAACAGGGTGCACACAAAGGCCCTTCGGGCTTGCCTGTCAAGCCCTAGGACCCCCTAGACGTCCGCTGAGCATGACGCTGAGGCACCAAAACGCCACTACCTGGACGCGCCCCACCAACGCAGGGCCGCATCAGTCTCCCCCTCCTTCTCCTCTGCCACCACCTCTACCTCCTCTCCTGACACTGCACCCATCACATACATCTGCATGCAATTCCATGCAGCACAAGTCGTGGTCATCCGATTCCCCACCACATTGAGCCGCACGCAGGACCGGTTGGCGGCTGCCGCCCCTGCCTCCACGTCCCCCGCCTCCCACATGTCCGCACTGCACCCCTTCAACTGGATGCGTGTCATCAAAAGGTTAACGCATGATGGCACAGCCAAACGGGAAACCCTTTTCAACTACCCTACGGTGCCGGTTGGAGGCCACTGCCGCTGCCTCCACATCCCTTGCCTCCCGCCTGTCCGCGCCGCATCACTAGAACGGGCCACATGCTGGGAGGCACAGCCAAAATGGCCTCCCCGTTACGCCCCACAACCGCAGGACCGCCTGGCGGCCGCTGCCGCCGCCTCCACATCCCCTGCCTCCCGCATGTCTGCGCTGCACCCCTACAACTGGCTGCGGGGCCGTGCGCTGCGGCCGGGGGGCGAGGTGGCGCGGCGCTTCCTGGCGCCTCGACCCATCGTCCTGCAGGTGGGGGGTGCAAGGAGTAGTTTACGCCGGGGCATGGGTGTGTACTGGCTTTCAGCCATCTGGCGCATCTCTGTCGTCGTTGCCGTTCGGGCCCCCTTTGGGATGACTAAGTATGCATGGGGGTATTGGGTTATGGGGGCGGACTGGTACCGGTAGGTGGCTGGGGCCGTGGTCGGGGAGGTGCCGCGCTTCCTTGCGCCTCGGCCCGTTGCCAAGCAGGTGGGCGGGGGGGGATGCAGGGGGTGGCGGTGCGATGAGGCAATGGCCATCATACACAACCCCATACGCCCATACAGGCCTGGTCCCACTATGCACATAACTCGCCTATTCGAAGCCCTGCTTGCGCGCCATGGCAAGGAGCGCGGCCACGGCGTTTTTGTACTCCCTTATGCAGCTGTTGGGGTCTTGCACGAGGCTGTCAAGGAAGGCCAGGTCCTCCGTGCGCGTCAGGGGGTCCGGCACGCCGCGGCGTGTGTCCTTGGCATGCACAACGTACCGCCACTCCACAAACGCATCCCCGCTGAATCCGTGCTGCTTCGCAAATCCATCCAGGTAGCCCTTTAGCTTTTTTGCCTGGTCGGGCTCAGTTGCCAGGCTCCGCAGCTCGGCAGCGACATCGGAAAAGTAGTCGTATCCGCCGAACGGCGCGTTCTGCTGCCCCAGGTAGTCGTTCAAGTGGTCAACGAGGGGCCCATCGCATTCATACATCAGGTCCGCGATGAGAACATTCGCTTTCGCGGCGACCTCGTCGCGGTCGCGACCGCCAACCATGGGCATGGCCTGCCGTGCGGTTGAAAGGCTTACCGAGCTCCTTATGCTGAAACTCTTGCCCGCATACAGATATGCTCGCACAAAACCCAAGCGGAGCCAGCAGTCATATGCCCGAAAAGTACTGCACAAAAGGGGAGGTACTTGCACAGAGGCCGTTGTTGGCAATACTCTTAGATAGTGAATGCAAGATGTGACCAACGTATATAGGTAGGCAAGGGGGGGAGACCCTGGGCGATGCCTGGACGATGCCGACCCTGGCTGCCATTGGGCGGGACGGGATGCGATCGTGGGTCTGCCTGCGCACGGCCTGCGCACGCGGCAGGGAGTGGGGCGAGACCGGTTGCGCGGGGGTGGGGTGGCTCGCAGGCACTGGCTGGGAGCTGGCAGCAGAAACCCAGGAGCGAGAAGAAAGCCAAAGCGCCCCCCGGCTTAAATTGCCCAATGGATTGGTGCGAAGCACAGTCCGTTGCCCCACCTACCGAGGCAGCTGGCCACGGCATGCCACGGCGTGCCCTCCTCGGCCTCCTGCCGTCTCCCCTAACAACCGAACCGCCTTGGTGGCCCCTCCGAACCGCCTTGGTGGCCCCTCCGGCCGATTTCGGCCCGACCCAATGCCGCGGTATTGCTTTCTTGCCGACTTACGCATGCCGCGTACTCTCCTAAGGCGTGTGCTGTCCTGCGCTGCGCCGTGCTGTGCCGTGCTGTGCTTGCTGCTCCTTGCATGCAGGTTGGCAGCTGGGTTTTCGTACACGGAGGCGTGCTGCCGGCGCACGTGGAGTACGGGCTGGACAGGATAAACAGGTGCGTCGCAGCACTCGGCCACACGCTATGCCACACAAGGCCCACACAAGCAGCCTGTGACCCCTGCACAACCACCTTACTACCTGGTCAGTTAGGCCAGCCACCAGCCAGCACACCCGTGCACTCCATGCACCTGCCCGCGTTCCGGTCACCACCGTACGACACGGAACGCAGCCCGGCACCCCCAGCTGCTCACGGAGGCCATGCACCGCTCCAACCCAAATCGCCGTTCTTACCTCTTCCACACCGCCCGATCCCCCAACCTCGCCCGACCCGGCCAGTCGCTACCCAAACAGCGAAATGCAGGCGTGGTTGCTGGGAACGCATTCAGGGCATCCGCGGGGTCGGCCCCGCCAAAGCCCCCCTCTCACATTTACGGGGGGCCAACCCTGGCCACAACCGCTTCCCCAACCGCCCCGGGCCCCAAACCGCTCCCCCAATAGTAAAGCCCAGGCCGCTCCAGGCCCCCTCCTTCCTGCGCTGCGCCCCAACCACGGTGCCTCACAGATACAGCTTTCACCCTAACCCATACGGCCGTTACCCCTTCCCCAGCGTCGGTCCCCCCTAACCACCTCCTCAACCCCTACCCCCCAACCGCTACCTCAATAGCGAAACCCAGGCGTGGCTTCTAGGGGACGCTGCACCGGGTGGAGGGTCGGCGCCCCCCAAGCCGCCCCCGGCCCCCTCCTTCCTGCGCGGCGCCTCCGCCATCGTGTGGGCACGCGCCTTCTCGGCAACGGACGAGCGCCGCTGCGACTGCGACACGTTGCAGAGCGTGCTGCAGGTGGGTGCATGCATGTGTATTAGCGGAAAGGTGGGCGGGGGAGGGCGAGGGATTGAGGCACAGCAGGCGCTGGAATTGCGACTGCGACACGTTGCAGAGCGTGCTGCCGGTGGGTGCATGTGTGTTAGGACGGAAAGCGGGGATGGGGTGGTGGGGCGCTGCTGTGATTGGGACACCCGGCAGAGTGTACTGTAAGTGGGTGATGCACCCCCGAGGTGGGTTCGCATTAGCAGGAAGATGGGGGGTTAGGTGGTAGGAAGACACTTTCACGCCCTGTGATCGGCCTCGCTCCCAGCCCTTTGTTTCGTTCTGTGTTTCCCCGTCCCCCACCACCCGCAGTCCATCCCCGGCGCTGCGCGCATGGTGGTGGGGCACACCATCCAGTCCCGCGGCATCAACAGCGCCTGCGAGCAGCGGGTCATCAGGGTGGACGTGGGCATGTCCCGCGGGTGCGGGGACGGGCCCGTGGAGGTGCTGGAGGTGCTGGGGGACACAACGGTGGGTGTGCTGGGCTTGGCGTGTGTGGGTTAGGGGTTTGGGGACGGCCCGTGGAGGTGCTGGAGGTGCTGGGGGAAACAACGGTGGGTGTGCTGGGCTTGGCGTGTGTGGGTTAGGGGTTTGGGGACGGCCCGTGGAGGTGCTGGAGGTGCTGGGGGAAACAACGGTGGGTGTGCTGGGCTTGGCGTGTGTGGGTTAGGGGTTTGGGGACGGCCCGTGGAGGTGCTGGAGGTGCTGGGGGACACAACGGTGGGTGTGCTGGGCTTGGCGTGTGTGGGTTAGGGGTTGGGGACGGCCCGTGGAGGTGCTGGAGGTGCTGGGGGAAACAACGGTGGGTGTGCTGGGCTTGGCGTGTGTGGGTTAGGGGTTGGGGGACGGCCCGTGGAGGTGCTGGAGGTGCTGGGGGAAACAACGGTGGGTGTGCTGGGCTTGGCGTGTGTGGGTTAGGGGTTGGGGGACGGCCCGTGGAGGTGCTGGAGGTGCTGGGGGACACAACGGTGGGTGTGCTGGGCTTGGCGTGTGTGGGTTAGGGGTTGGGGACGGCCCGTGGAGGTGCTGGAGGTGCTGGGGACACAACGGTGGGTGTGCTGGGCTTGGCGTGTGTGGGTTAGGGGTTGGGGACGGCCCGTGGAGGTGCTGGAGGTGCTGGGGACACAACGGTGGGTGTGCTGGGCTTGGCGTGTGTGGGTTAGGGGTTGGGGACGGCCCGTGGAGGTGCTGGAGGTGCTGGGGAAACAACGGTGGGTGTGCTGGGCTTGGCGTGTGTGGGTTAGGGGTTGGGGACGGCCCGTGGAGGTGCTGGAGGTGCTGGGGAAACAACGGTGGGTGTGCTGGGCTTGGCGTGTGTGGGTTAGGGGTTGGGGGACGGCCCGTGGAGGTGCTGGAGGTGCTGGGGGACACAACGGTGGGTGTGCTGGGCTTGGCGTGTGTGGGTTAGGGGTTGGGGGACGGCCCGTGGAGGTGCTGGAGGTGCTGGGGGACACAACGGTGGGTGTGCTGGGCTTGGCGTGTGTGGGTTAGGGGTTGGGGACGGCCCGTGGAGGTGCTGGAGGTGCTGGGGACACAACGGTGGGTGTGCTGGGCTTGGCGTGTGTGGGTTAGGGGTTGGGGACGGCCCGTGGAGGTGCTGGAGGTGCTGGGGGAAACAACGGTGGGTGTGCTGGGCTTGGCGTGTGTGGGTTAGGGGTTGGGGACGGCCCGTGGAGGTGCTGGAGGTGCTGGGGGACACAACGGTGGGTGTGCTGGGCTTGGCGTGTGTGGGTTAGGGGTTGGGGGACGGCCCGTGGAGGTGCTGGAGGTGCTGGGGGACACAACGGTGGGTGTGCTGGGCTTGGCGTGTGTGGGTTAGGGGTTGGGGGACGGCCCGTGGAGGTGCTGGAGGTGCTGGGGGACACAACGGTGGGTGTGCTGGGCTTGGCGTGTGTGGGTTAGGGGTTGGGGGACGGCCCATGGAGGTGCTGGAGGTGCTGGGGGACACAATGGTGGGTGCAGACGGCAGGAGGGTGAAGGTGGAAGGGGGAAGGGGGTGGGAGGCTGTAGTGCGGTGGCGGCGACGTGGATGGGAGCGGCAAGGGCGAGGGCCCGATGGGGGTGCTGGAAATGCTGGGGGGCACGACGGCGGGTGGTACCGGTATGGGGTGCTGGAGGGGCACAACGGCGGGTGCAAGCTGCGTGGGGTGAATGGTTGCAAAGCGCCACAGTCCTGTGGAGCTGCGTGGCGTGCTGGGGGACACAACGGCGGGTGGTGCGGGGTGCCCGGGGGTGACGGGGGATGCCACGCTGGGGGCAACAACTGAGTGTGCGGAGCTGCTGTGCCAGGCTGTGTTCGCAGGTGCGGCGGCTGCGGGAGCACGGTAATGAACAAACAATAAAGGATAAACATAGCTTAGTGAAATGATCATGTCCCTCCCGCTTCCGTACACGCAGGTGCGGCGGCTGCGGGAGCACGGTCCCCCGGTAGAGGTGGCGCCACCACAGCCGCGTGGCGACCACGTACACACACACCCACACGCGCACACGCAACAGGGGCACGGGCAAGGCGACAAGCAACAGCAACAGCAACCACGCGTTTCGGCGGCTGCCTGAGGGTGGGGGCAGGCCTGCGTTGCTGGTGCGTGGCGCGTGTCCTAGCGCAGCAGCCGCGCGCAGGACATGTATGCACATTGATGAGTTAATACACACGCACCAGCACCACGGGCAGGTGCAGGGGCAGGGCGAAATGCAGCATTAAGTGGAGCAGCCGTTGCGCGTGTCTGCGGCTGCGTAAGGATCTGGGCAGGCCGCGGCAGGGGGTAAGCTTGTGGGTGGTGCGTGCTCGAGTGCGTGCTCGAGTGCGTGCTCGAGTGCGTGGGCGGTGCGAGGAGAGCAAGGAAGCTGGTTCATGCAGCGAGTGGGCGAGTCGCGACGGGGCGTTGCTGGCGGACAAACAAGAGTTCAGGGCGTCAGGGGCGTTGCGGCGACCACCGCGCTGCACACTTCAGCGAAGAGGCTTGAGGGCTGCTAGATTTGATTTGTGCTTGGCGAGCGGAGCGTACGACTGCTGCCGTGATTGGGACGGCCTTAATGGAGCCCTGATCGGTCCGCGCCGTACGGCAGTAAGGCGTGGCGTGGGTCTGGTTTGCTTCAGTGTGCTGCCATGACCATGTCCTGTGTGAAAGAGGTGCGTACCTCATTACACGTGCACACAACCTGGTTTGCGGGGCGAGGCTGGTGTAAGACTGGCGGACGGCAACGAGCCAGTTACTTGACTGCATGCGTCGCCGCATGGTATGGGTAACGGTAACGGTGCGTCGCCTAGGCGTGACGAGTGAGGTAGTGCATTGGGCGTCACGCCTGTTGGCCGGGGAGGCGGAAAGCTGGGATGTCACAGCCTTGCGTGTGGCGGACCGGCCGACAGAATGGACAACTCGCAAGTCGCAACTGACGGTACGACAGGAAGAACCGGGCGCAGTACGGCGGGTGGCACAGCCTGTGGTAGCTGCGCCGGTTTGTAACTAGCCTACGACCTGTACGGCTGTACGGCTGGAACCCGATCCTGCAATGGCCCTGGATGACCTCCACTGGAACCACGCACAGTACGGCAGGCTACACTGTGGCTCTGGTACCGTATGTGAGCGGCATGTGACCGGAGAACCGACACCTGATGCGCCGATGGCATCCACTGGCCCTAGCTTTACGCAGTACGGCAGGCTGCGCAGTAGTAGTGCACACCAAGGCGCGGTTGCGAGCAGCTGTTCGAGCCGACAGTAGCCATGGCGGTGACGTGGCTGGGCCGTGCGGGATGCTACGGCTGCTGTCATTGGTCCATGGGTCAGTTCCAAATGGCCTTGTCTCCTACAGCGATAAACAAATGTGTACAACCTGTAATGATGCCTGTCAGCCTAGGGAGGACGCCCGTTGGCGATAGGCTCTTCCATGCTCTCCCAATAAAACGGGCAGCTCCTCGCTTGCATCACCCCCGCTTGAAACAACATTACACGTCTATATGTGCTGCAACAATTACAAGTAGCATGTCTGCTACAGTCGACAAGTCGCTCCTGTCGCAGCATGGCGTGGGCGATGCGCACTGCCATGCCCAGGACGACCAGGCTCGCCGCAACTTGGTACCATCACTATCAGCTCGCTACATTGCCGTTATGGGAACACGCGCTGACGACTGGGGTGCCGTGGAGGAGTTGCAGCGCCTGGCGCCAGACAAGGTACCCGTATGCACCTGCGGAGGAAGCAGCATACCCTCCCCCTCCAACACAGCCACAGGGGAACCGAAAGGCCCATGAGCTTTCAAGGCCTGCGAAAGCCAATCTCAAAGATTTACCGTATGTCTGTGCAAGACCCTACTGGCGTCTTTCATGTTGCTGTAGGTGATACCCTGCTTCGGGGTCCACCCCTGGTTCGCCCACCTGCACGACATGGCCGGGCACGAGGCCGGGCAACAGGACCAGCAGCAGGAGCAGCAGCCCACAAAGCGACAACTCCAACCACAATCCGAGCATCAGATTCAGCAGCAGCAGCAGCAGCAGCAGCCACAGCAGCAGCAGCAGCAGCACTCGGATCACCCGCACAGCCAGGCGCAGGAAGCAGCAGGACACGACTGCTCCCCCCTGCCACCCGTGGCGCACCTGTTGGAGCCCAGCCCCAAGGACGACCCCCGCCACCACCCGCACCTTGCAGCACTGCGCCCCGCGCCCGCCGCGCTGTGGCTGCCCCGCCTGCGGCAGCTGCTGGCAGCGCACCCGCAGGTGGGTGCCACGTGTGCCGCGCATGTTACGGAACAGGCTGACAGGTGCAGCTATCATGTTGCAGGGTAAAGTGAAATGCGGATGTTAAAGAATAATGGCAGGATGACGGCAGGATGGTGTGCCCGGGCCTTGGTCAGGTGCTGCTTGGGGGTGTGACCAGGCATGTTGGGCTGTACTTGGGCGTGCGTATCGGTACTGGCACGCCGGGGGTACCGGCGGTCTGCGGCAGCTGCTGGCGGCACACCCGCAGGTGGGCAGGCATGGAGCGCTGGAACAGCGTCCAGTAAGCAAAGGAGTTCAAACAGTAAAGGCAGTGTGGGCAGTTCCTTGAAAGCTGAATTGCGGCTGTTTCGGGGACAGCGGTCGCGCGCTTGCAGCCTGTGGGTCGTGGGTCGTGGGTGCACACCGGCCGCAAGTCACGTGTGCGGCCTGGGTTTCGCACATTCTCAGTTAGGCGCCACATTCTGGGTGGGAGTGAGCAAGGCTGCATGACGCCTGGATGTCGGGGCACTGCCGGGACTGGGTGAGGGTGTGGAAGGGTCGCAGCCAGGGCCCCATGGTCGCAGCTGCACGCCCATGCCACCACCTTATAGCAGCATCCATCGTTTTGCCAGCCACTCGCCAACCGGCCCCCCTGAAACCTGTCACTCCCCTGCCCGCCCGCCCCCAGGCCATCGTGGGCGAGTTCGGGCTGGACCGCTCCTCGGTGGTGCCCGGCACGCGGCTGCAGCCGTCGTGGGAGCACCAGCTGCTGCTGGTTAAGACACACCTGGCGCTGGCGGCGGAGCTGCATCGGCCCGTGTCCATGCATTGCGTGCAGGTGGTGCATGTGGGGGTGTGGCGTGCGGGGTGTGGGTGAAGACACACACAGCGCTGGCGGTGGTTCTCCGGCGGCCGTTGTCTGTGCACTGCGTGCAGGGGCGGTGGTGTGTGGGGTTGTGTGGGTATGGCCGTGCATGTGTGCGCGTGTGGGAGGGGGGTGCAGGCGGGGACGGGCACGGCGCTGCAGGGGTGCTGCATCCGTGCATGCATGTCCATGCGAGAGTGTAATGCTCGTCTGGTGGCTCGCCAAGGGCTGTGCCAGGCACCCAAGCAGAACGTTGTGGCACGTGCCGCGCCCGAGCTGAGACTGCAGCACCTTAGTAGCTTGATCACCTGTCCAAGGAGAGCAGCTGGGCCGCGTGTGTATGTTGCGTTGCCGCCCCCTCCATCTCCTCGGCAAGGCTACAGCGCCTGCAAGGATTGTGTGCCTGTGTGTGGAGCGCCTGAGCAGCTGCTTCCCCCCTCACCCCCTTCCCCAGACCCCCACCCCGTTCTAGTAGCTCCTCCCTCTCCCCCCCACCCCACCCCCGCTTACTCCCTCACAGGGCTACGGGCACCTTCAAGAGCTACTGCGGCAGCTGGGCCCCGAGGGCTGCCCACCCAAGATCATGCTGCACAGGTGTGGGTGTGCGTGCGTGTGGTGGAGGGATACTCGAGGTACACGTGGGGCAATGGGATGCAGCACGGAGGCATGGTTCGGGTGGGCTTCAGGCTGTGCAGGGACCTCAATGTGTCCTTAGGGTGACCAGTGCCGGCTTCAAGGATTACACCTTCTTGCGTTCCTGGACCGCTTTGCTTACGGTTGATGAGCATTGGTGCGCCCTAAAGCTGCTTGGGCTTTGCAGCTACCCCAGCAGTGCACAAGGGGGCGATGGACGGCGGCTGCGGCGAGGCACGCCGGCACAGACAGGCATAAGGTGTCCAACAGCGGCAACAGGTGGTTTGCAAAAATCGTATGCGAGGCTCGTTGCGCGGTCAGGCCCCAGACGGTGTCACAGGGTCTTGTGTCGCAAAGGTTGCGTTTGCGTGCATGCACTTTGATCGTTTGCGTGCATGCATGTACGGGATGTACAGGATACAGCCGGGATACAGCCCAAGCACGTGTGGCCGTACCGCATCACAGTACGTCATGCACATGCTCCGCAACCGTGCCACGTCGTCGGTACCGTATTCGTGGCCGCCCGTGCGCTGCACTTCACACCCGGCCGCCTGCGCACAACTTGCCCCTCCTCCTGTGCATGCCTCAACACGCAGCATGGCTAGCCCTGACATGGCTGCTGTCGCTCCAGCTCCACAGCCGCACCGTGCATAGTTCCTTTACAATGCGGACACGCAGCAGTCCCTTGATCGGACGTTTGGCCTACACGAGCTTGCATAAGCCTCTCCAACGGTACGTAAGACCCTGCTGCCGCAACACTCCCCTTCACCTGTCCGCAGCTATGGCGACAGCGTCGACGTCCGGCACGGTGCCCGTGTGGCCGTCAGGGGACCCCGTGTGGCCGTGCGCATCCCCAACGCCTCACCTCACTGCCCTACTTCTTGGCCACGCAACACACTGTCCACAACGCGTGCCCTCCGTTTTGTCATACCACCTTCCCACAGCTACGGCGGCAGCGTTGACCTGGTCAAAGGCTTCACCAAGCTACCAAAGGGCGTCGGCGACCGAATCTACTTCTCCTTCTCCGCCGTCATCAACGCCCGCGGCTCCGGAGCCGCTTACGGCAAGCTGCTGGAGCGCGTGCGCGCGGTTCCGGAGCGGCGGTTGTTGGTTGAGAGCGACCAGTGTACGGCGGCGGCAGTTGACGGCGGGCTGTACGACATGCTGGGGATCGTGGCGGAGGCGAGGGGGTGGAGCGTGGAGCGGGCGGCGGAGGTCACGACGGCCAACTTCAGGGAGTTCTACGCCGCTAGCCTGCAGGCCATGGGGCAAGAGGGTAGCGATGGCGCATAGACAGTGCCAAAGCAACTGTGACTTCTTGTTCGCCGGGTAGCCTGCAGGCCGTGGGAAGAGAGGAAAGCGCGCCAGATGGGGCACAGGTAGCCAAGGCTCGCATGTGGTCAGGACGGGGTGTGATAGCAGCGCAGGCGTGGGTTACGGTATGTGCCGGGTAGGCGTACGGCGTAGGGGGTAGGGCGTAGAGACGATGTGCAGACTGGTGGCCGTATGGATCAGCCGTCGAACGGCAAGCTGAAGACGAGCGTGGGTTAAGTACTTGGGTCCCAGGTGCAGGATGGTGCGGGGGGCAGGCGGCAGCCTGCCGAGTGCATGTCCACGTGCGTAGTGATGCAGTTGCGGGGCCACAGCAGCATGTAACGCAGCAGGTATTAACGGTGCTTGCAAGCTCCAAGTCGGTAGCATGTCCATGTGCGTGCGAGACGGCGAGACGGTGTGTTTGGATGCAGCCACGTGGGCAATGGGAACGCATTTTGTACGCTAGCGCGGCGAAACATGTACGCTTGCGAAGTTGCAAAATTGCGCCCTGACCCCCACCTGACTGTGGCCATGCAGTCCGGCCTTGGCAGTGCACCGCCGTAAGGTGTGTGTTGACGTTGTAACGTTGGGAGACTGGCACCACACCATGCAGCACGGTGAACCGAAACCAACGAAGAGGCCAGTCTTCTGCCTGCCCCGTATGATGACGGTGCTTTCGACTCAACTCGCGCAGGGTGCCGCCTGGTGCCGGCAAGCATGGCGCGCTCTCCATCCATTGCTTTGCAGCATGTACAAACCGCACGAGGGGTAGCTCTGGGCACATGCCCCCGCAACACCCTTCCCACCAATCGTGCCGCCCAATGCCCTGGAAGTGCAGCACCCCAACACCTGCAACCCACCACGCACCAGCCACCAGCCGCAACGGCACCACTGCTGATGGCAACCAGCAACCAAGCCCTGCCCTCACGCCTCTACAATCACGGCACGACCAACGCCCCCCCTGCGCAGCCACACGTCCGCCTCCAGACCTCCACCCTCCCATACCCCCTGGCTCTCCCCCACCACCGGGACGTAAATCGCCGCCCACCGCCAACGCCCCGCACCCTCCTTCGGCCGCTGCTCGTTCCCTACCCTCCCCAACCACTACGCACGGCCGTCATGCGCCCCCACCATATACACCTCCCCCTCAGTCGCTGTCCATGTCATGCTGTCCAGCCCCTGGCCCCTGCCCCTGCCCCGCGACTGCCGCTCCCCCCGCGCCCCACCCATGGCCCTGGCCCGCCGCTGCTCCTCTCCCCGCCCCCTGGCACCAGAAGGCCTCATGCTGCTGCCGCCGCGTCAGCAGCACAACTCCCCCGCAGCGGGGGCAGGCGTATGAGGAGCCGTCGTCCAGCGCGCACTGCATAAAGCCCTCGCGGCCGGTCTCCTGCCGGGGTGGAGTTCGTGTACCGTCAGCATGTCATAGCCAGTTCAGAGACCACTCTGACAGTTGACTGGAATTATTTGTGTTGGGGGACAGGCGTCGGTGAGCACTGCGATGAGCCCTCGCGGCCGGTCTCCTAGTGGGATTGTGAACGAAAGCGGCTTACTGGTCAGGGGCAGGCACGGTGCGCAGTGCACGGGTGTTGCTGCCTTGCCAAGCACAGCGACGTGCGGCCCCAGGTGGGTTGACGCGAATTGCGGCAATTGATGACAGAAGGGGGAGGCCAGTTCGCATGTGCCAAAACGACATCCTTCAGCACGCCCACGGGGCACATCAACCGTAGCAGCAGCTTGCAGCGGTGCCGGACGGCAATGCGCAACTAATCTAGCGTCGTACTGTGGGCAGTACACACGATCCCCATGCATGAATTGTATACAGCAGCTGCGGCAAGCAGCGGGTTACTACCGTAGCACACTTCCCGAAAGCCGTCTTGCACAGCGCTGGGCGCGCAGCAGTACCAGTACTGTGTACATCAGCCACTGTCACATACAGCCCGTGCACTCGCCAACGGTGCCAAGGTTAGCAGACTCACAGAAAGGATGGGCGCATGCCGCTGGGTGCCCGTGGGGCCACGCCACGGGCTGGTCGCCTCCTCCCCGGGGGCCCCTGACCCGGACGGCCCTGCACCTCCCCCGGCTGCTGCCGCCGCCGCGGCTGCTGCTGACCCTCCGTGCAGACCCCACGCCTGCTGCTGCTGCTGCTGCTGCTGTGCATGCAGGTGCGCGTGCCTGCCGTGCGAGTGCCGCTGTGGGTCTCCGCTGGTGTCGCTACAGCTCATGGAGTTGTCACTGCTGCACGGCTGCTGATGCTGTTGTTGATGTCGTTGGTCCTGGTGGTGGTACTGGTGCGTGTGTGGCTGTGCCGCTGCCCCAGTAGTAGCAGCAGCAGCAGGTTGTTGCGGCCCTGGTGCGATGGCTGCCCGGCTGAACAGCTCGGTCAGCTCGTGGACCGCGTTGCTGCTGTCGCCAGCTGTAAGCTGCTCCAAGACCCTGAGGGTGTGAGGGGGTGTTGTAAAGGGGTGTCAGTGATAGACAGGGCGTCCAGGGGCGTCTAGGGGCAGCAGTTTCGGCTCAGGGGGGGAACGTCCAGGGGCAGGACTGGCTACGGGTCCTGTTTCCTTTCAAGCACAAGCCGTGTATCCCTCAAATTTTACGGCTAAAATAGTCCTGCAACGAATTTTCTTTTTGATGCAAACCGGCAAGTACCGCGAGCCCTTGCCTGCTGAAGGCTGCTGCCATCTCTGACCGGCCTCCCGTTGCTTGGAGAAGCGCAAGGACGATCTGCAAGCAGCGATAATACAGTTCCCTTCATATACTGATTGAAGGCACGTTGCTGCTCCTCGGTTGCCGGTGGCGCGGTAGACGCTGCCGGAACGTTCACGCGGG
The DNA here is from genome assembly GCA_036984285.1 of Chlamydomonas sp. KOR1. NCBI lineage: Eukaryota > Viridiplantae > Chlorophyta > Chlorophyceae > Chlamydomonadales > Chlamydomonadaceae > Chlamydomonas > Chlamydomonas sp. KOR1. The sequence goes on from BQMZ01000418.1 coordinate 35,153, forward strand.
ACATCTGGCGCACCCGGAGAGCCTTGGCCGCATCGCCCTCACTGCACGCCGCATATGCTTCTCGTATGCAGTCTTGTAAATGAGTTGCTATTATGTCGGAGCCCTGCATTTCCGGCACGGTCAAGGCCTGCAGCTGTGACAGCTTCACACCACGCCCGTGCACGCGAGTTGACAACAGACTGGTTGAACTCCTTCCTGAACGTATATATTACTGGCAGCACATGTAGGCTAAGGGAGACAAGCTGTGCGGATGTGCGGATAGAGGAGGGATACGGACGGCCCCTTGCAGTACGCTGTCTAGCCAAGTGTCGAGCCCAGGGGAGCCCTGGTCCGACCTTATCACCCGGTCCGCCATTAAGGGACGCTGTCTTGGAAAGTATACTGTTCCGCGCCTTACCAGCAGTAGGCTAGCAATGAACAGTCTCTGGTAGTAGAGCCAGCGGGCTTGCGGGGACATGGGCTGAGTCAGGGGAGACTCCCCTGGGCTAAGTTGTGACAAGAATATTGAGGTGTTGGGAGATAGGACAGGCCAGCAGTAGCTAGAGGGCAAGTAGGGGTGCAGGCAGCCTGCTGCTGATGCGTGGCCACGCTGGCTGCATCATACCTGCTCATGAGGAGGTACCCCTGCCGTACACTACACAGATACAAAGGGTTGCAGCAGCAACTGACGCCAGCGTAGGGCTGTGCAAGCAGGGCTCACCTGGGCTCACCTGCGTGCAAGATTACACGGTGACTCCGTCCACAGCAATACAAGTTGTTGTTACCACGGCGCACGTATGCCAGGTGCACCCAAGCACCGGTGCATGACATGCACCAAACGGTGACTCCGTCCAGCCCTTGCACCGTGCTGTCGACTCAAGAGGGTTTACAAGGGCAATATGACCTCCAGTAGCGCATCAGACAGGGCACCGGGCTCGTACTCAAATGGTGCAAGCTACGGTACTTGCCCAGCATGATCAGTCCACTGAACGTGAAGGACAATAATGCAACGCGGCCCATATCCTCACGCAGCAGCATGCTTGGGACAAGCAGCAAAAGTACGGCCCCAACAACACAGACCGAAGCCGTGCATAAACCAGGATTCGTCAGCCATACCAGTATGCACCCGTTGCTGCCAGGGCACCAGTTACTTACCCAGGAGGGTGGGAAGACCCGTAAGACCCGCCTGCATAAGACCCGCACAAAGGGAGTGGCTGCACCATGGCGGCAGCCCCTGGCGTTCACAGCGCCAACAGCACAGATTCCCCCACGCCGCTGCAAGGACATCATTGACTTGCGGGTTGGGAATACCCGTACAAACGGATGGAATGGCTGAGTCATAACGACAGCCACCCCTTCGTTCAAAGGTTGTGTTCTTTCCACCAGCCAAAACCTTGTCGTGGAAGTAGCACCTTGTAAGCAGCAGCTCATCAGTGAGGGCACAGCGTGCCATCTGCCTGCCCATCTTGCCTTCCCGTACATGGCTACCACACATGAAGCAACAGCGAGCCAACAACCGCAGTCACCAGGAATGTGCGATTGCACGCATCCACGCCCGTGCTTGTGCACACACAGCTTGCACCGAGTGGCTCTGCCTGCGCAGCGCAACCGCGCCAGCGCGACCACCTGTATGCATGCACTCGCATATGAAGATGCAAACATGAAAATAAACATGCAACGCGGCGGTGCAGTCAAGAGGGCAGCCTGTCCGCAAACAGCCTCACCAGTTTGCTTCTGCCGAATACGATGACACCACATCCAGAGGACATCCAGGCAAACCAGCCTCCCGCCTTTGGCAGTCACCACAGCTTCAACAGGACAACCTCATTACATACAGAAACGCATAAATGATGCAGGAGTCTGTAAGGACTTTGCGCCCCGTTCCCGACGACCCACGCTTCTTCAGCACGCAGCCTGACATGCCGTGCTGATAGGGGGCTTGTACTAGCAACACGTCCAGCGTTGAGGGGCACACCGCACCGCGTTGCCTGCCTCCCTCCCATCACCCTGCACCCGCAAAGCCCTACACGGGCCTGTGCAGCACCCCGCCCGACCCGACCCTACCCCGACCCATACATAGGTCCACACGAACGAAAGATTCCACAACCACCTTTTCACAACCCGTTTTACGCGTAACCACCACACCAAAACCTGCCAGTAGCCTACAGCAACGTGCGCTGCAGCCTGCACCTGCACCTCGACGCGGTGTCATGCATGGCCTTGCAACACCTACCAAGGGTCACCACGTGCCCCCATGCCCCTGCCGACACTCCTGGCCACACCTGCGCCGTGTCAACCCGCCACCGCAGAACAAACATCTATTGCCCACAGCTGGCGGACTGTATCCACTGCATTTATTCGTACTACCGGTAACCTCCTCGACTGCCGGTACCACGGTACTTGGCGACCGGTGCTACCAGTATCCCCTTGACTACGGGCCCCGCCTCCCCAAAGCCCTAGCACAGTCACAGAAAGAGCCCCGCCCTACCCCATCCCGCCTCGCCCCGCCCCGCCCCGCCCCGCCACATCATCTGCGCCTCCTGCCCCAAACAACCTGGAAGTTTCCCCGCGCCTGCCCCCTGCCTCCGCCCCTAACCCCGGCCCCTGTCCTCACGCCCGCCAAACCTCAAAACTCAATACCCAGCGGCGCCGGCCGCCCCACCCCTCCCGGTCCCGGGGACGTCCCTGGCGAGCTGCTCAGCGACGCCACACCCCCGCCGCTGCCCCCTGCCCCTCCCGCCCCCGCGCCCCCCGCCTGCTGCCTCCGGATGGCCATGAGCCCCAGCGTCAGAGGCTCCTCCTTCCACGTGTGCCGCCATGCCGTCCATTTGGACAGGTCGCAGTCTATTTCAGCAAACCGCTCCAGCTGCTTCCGGAACCCGGGGTTGGGCATGACCCAGGGGCGGGCGCGGTGCACGCGGCGGAAGGCGTCGTCGAAGGACAGGCGGTGGTGCCACATGAGCCAGCCGATGCACACAGTGGCGGACCGGGACACGCCCGCCACGCAGTGCACCAGCACGCCGCCTAGGGAAAGGGGGCGGGTGGTGCAGCAGGGTGTCGACGGTGTGGAACGGATGTGTAAGGTGTGGTATGGGAATGGTTGGCGCACGCTGCCTGGGCAGGATAGTGGAGGTTTGGATAAGCGGGTGGCGGAGTGACGTTGGCGGTTGGTTGGTGGCTTGTCTGGGACCCCTACTTTCTGCACAGCCGCCGGGAGCAGGAGCGTCCTTTGTGGGGCCAGCTGGCCACCCAGAGCGCCCCAGCCGGTGCCGGGTGGCCAACCCCATGGCCGTGAGTCTAGCTTTGACCGTGTGCCACGTGTCCGAGCCCCCGCCCCCCATGGGCCGGGTGCTCAACGTGGGCCTTGCTGTGCCCGCGTGCCACGTGTCCGAGCCTCCTGCCCCCATGGGCCGGGTGCCCAACCCCATTGCCGTGCGCCTTGCTGTGCCCACGTGCCGCACCGACAGCAACTCACGAGCCCCCGTTACCCTGGGCTCCAGCTGCTCACCTCCCTTGCCGTGCGCCTCCGCGATGAAGTCGAAGCACTTCTTGAAGTGCGCGACGAGGTCCTCCCCTGGCAGGTCCGCCACGTGTACGGTGCGGTACGACAGCTTGTCGCCATGAGAGGGCGACAGGCCCTCCGCGACCTGGAAACGCGAGAGGGTGCGGGGCATAAGCGAGTTGAGGCGCGGACGTGTGGGTAAACTGACTGACGCAAACGGTAGGCATGTCAGGGATACGGCAGCACAGCAGGAGCAGACAGAGGGTATTGGTGGTGGTGGGGTGTATGGGCATTCGGCTATCTAACGTGTGGAACCGTAAGCTTCCGCCCAGACACGCAGCCCGTGCTTTTGAGGGAGGTTATCTGCCCTTCCGCCAGGAGTCAGCACAGCAACCTGTTCTGTAGGCCATGTGGGATGCGGTTGGTGGGGTTGGTGGGGAAAGGCGGGACATTGAGGAGAATGCTCAGGGCCCAGCCCCACCTGCAGGACATGCGTGATCCCCGCCGCTTCAAGGCTATCCAGCCGGTGCTCCGCAAACATGGAACCGATGTACAGCTTGTCGTCGACCTGCATGGGCCTGTCGTCCAAGCCCTCGAACACCTGTTGCGAAAGGCCGCAGTGGGCAGAGGTTGCAATACGGCGTCGTGCACATTTTATGTTTGTGCTTTCCGGGTATGTGCAAACAGCAAGACGGCGACCCAGCCGAAGTGCGCCAAAGGAGCCCAGCAGGGTTCCGGTGCAGCTGCGTTCTGACATCATCCATAATATTATTCTTCCTTTAAGACAGTGCCAGCGCACGTTCGCACTGCTGTCAAACTGATTATGGGTGTGTCGTAGTAGACGACGCGCACAGGTCTACCACTGCTGCCATATTGCCCTCAGCTGGACGGTGCTAACTTACAACATCTTCGTCGTCCTCCACGTCGTTCCAGCTGTCCTCGCTTCCGTCGTCGTCATCGTCCTCTGCTTCCTTGCCGCTCCCCCTTGCTGCATCATCCTTTTCGCACGCCATTGCTATCACAACCAACCAGGAATGGCACAAGCAGGGCCGGACAGCACAATCCCGAGTATACCGAAGGCCACCTGCCTGTGCTACCCTACACCTGCTTCATGTTAGCGTAGCATCGTATTAGCCTCAGGTCAGGTATGGGATAGCTATGGCTCACTCCCGCGCACGCGAGAGTGCCGCGCTCTGTCAGCAGCTTCAACCTTCAGCAGCTGTTCGTACGAACAACGAACTTCGGAGCACCGACTGGGCTCTGCATTTGCTGTCGGTCGAATGTTCGAAACACCCTGATAAAGCCCTTTAGATTACGATAAGGACGTGGGCAGTTACGGGCGTACACAAGGGAACGACTTGCTGACACACTCGTTCTCGCTCGTTCTCGTAGTGCGAGTAGTAGCTGTTCTCTGGCGCACGTAGATCTAATCCAATACTTTGCGACAGCGTTGCCGGCCCTGACTGCACCGGCCGCCGTTCAGAGGACAATCACTCGCGTCAATTTGCTTCCTCCCACAAGCCTCGCACGACTGTAGTTGCCTACAGCAGCTTGCATATCAGCAGCAAAGGCGGCAGGCTGCCCTGCCGCGCGTAGGCTCGCAACACCGGCCGCGCTGCCGCTCGCGCACGTCAGGCTGCAGCTGTCGCTCGGCCGGGGGTTGGGGGTGTGGCTGGGCGGCGTGACCAGCGGCACCCCTGCCCCGCTGCACCTACCGGCAGCTTCCAGATCTTCCCGCTGCAGCTGCACCACAAGTTGTACGGCAGGCCCTGCCGCCCGCCCGTGGACGCTGAGCACTGCCCCATTGTGGGTTGCACCACCTCACCGGAGCACCACAAGCCACACCGGTGGCACCACCACCACCACCACCACCAGCATAGCTACCACATCCAGGGGACCTGTGGAGGGACTGAAATCTAGGACACCCCACCGACTTGCCCACACAGCCTGCAACACGTTCGCAGCAGCCTGTGGCGTCATGCAGGTGGAGGGTGCGGTGGCGCCCAGTGGTGCGGCCAGTGACATGGCAGCAGCTGCCCCTGCCCCTGCTGCTGCTGCTGCTTCCACAGAGCTGCACACACACCAGCAGCACCACGTGGAGTGGAGGCCTCAGGTGAGGGCCGCCGACTGGGCGGCACAGGGGCCGGCACGGGGCGGTCGTCAGGGGTGCTGCTACTGCTGCTGCTGGCAAACATGTAACGCAACAAGCGGGAGAGCAACCGGCAAGGCCTTGCCCCGCCCCGCACCTTGCCTAACGCTGCAACACCCCTGCACCGCTTGCTCTGCTCCATTCCCCGCCAAACGGTGCAACGCGATGCGGGGCGCACCCCTGCGCACCCTGCACACCGGGGACGGCTCCGAGCCGGGACACAGGAGCGGGGCCATGCAGTTGCCTCCCATTTGCGCCCCTGCTCCACCGAGTATGGGACTAGCATGAATGTCCTGCCCCAGATGTTATGATCGGGGTCCCACCCCCGCATCCCCATGAAGCGGCCCCATACGCTGCTTTGTGCACTAAATCCCTTTCACCGTTGCTCCACAGGTGGTGATCGTCACGGGCCCCACGGCGGTGGGCAAGACGGCCATCAGCCTGCTGCTGGCGCAGCGCCTGGCCAGGCAGAGCGGGGCAGCAGCAGGGGAGCCTGCAGCAGCAGCAGCAGCAGCAGCAGCAGGGGTGGGAGCAGGGGAGGGGAGGGGAGGAGCAGCCGCTGTAGGGGATGCGGCAGGCGCTGGGGCGGGCGAGGCAGAGGTTGGAGGGTCGGTTGGTTCCGGAGCCGCAGTGCCTGGTGATGGTGGAGCTGGCGGTGGTGGTTGCGGCGGTCATGGCGGTTGTGCTGCTGCCGCACTACCGTACGGCGGGGAGGTCATCAGCGCGGACAGTGTGCAGGTGTACAGGGGGCTGGACGTGGGCTCGGACAAGGTGGGTGTGGGTTAGCAGCAAGTGGCGTGTGGGTAGTCTCAAGGGGCGTGTATGCGTGTTAGGGCGTGCGGGTTAGATGCATGTCGGTTACATGCGTGTGTGTTAGCAGGGTTTCATTGCGTATGGGATTGGGTCGAGTTGCGTATGACTTGTGGCGTGGAGTGCAGGTGCTTGGGTAGAGTGTGGGGCAGGGCTCGAGGCGCCGAGTAGGAGCTTAGATCTATGCCTGTGGATCCATTCCTGTGGGTCGCCTTGGTGTCGCCGTAGTGGAACTGGTCCGTCAGCTTGCGGTCAGGGGGCAACACACCAACCAGCGTGGGGGACAAGGGGTCGATTGGGGTAGGGAAACTGAACGACATACGGCGCCCGACCCCTACTACGGTGCGCTTGCCATGGTAGCTGGGTTTACACAGCTCCACAGAACTTGCTGATGCTCCCGTATGCCCTTTGCCCACCTCCGCAGCTGCCCCCCTCCGAGCGGCAGGGTGTGCCGCACCACCTCATAGACGTGCGGGACCCCCTGGAGGTGGGTGTGGGTAGCGAATGGGTGTGGGTGTGTGGCTGTGCGAGTTCGGGTGGGGGTTCAGGGGCATCCTCTGGGGGTGGCTTTGGGAGGGGCCCATGCGGTGGAAGGGCGCAGGAACACGGTCGGTTGCGCACAGGTGCGTGTCAAAATATCAGCACATGCTTCAGCACGTCCAAATCTCGCAACCCCTACCTGCGGCGCCCGGCCCCAGTTGCTAGATTCTGTTAACGTGTGGTTCCCCCTCCCGCAGGACTTCAGCGCAGGGGAGTTCTTCGAGGAGGCGCGGCCAGTGGCTGAGGACATCATCCGGGTGAGTGGGTGGTTGCACAAAGAACGCTTAAGGGAATCGTTTATTATGCAATCTTAAGTATCATTGCTTGTCGGCATGTAGCGCGCTGCAATGCTGCATATGATCTGAATCCTGCTTATGATCTGAATGCATTGCCGCTCGCCCGCCGGCCCGCAGCGCGGCAACGTTCCGTTGGTGGTTGGCGGTACGGGGCTGTACCTCCGTTGGTTCGTTGTGGGCAAGGGAGGGGCCCCGCGAGCCACGCCTGAGGCCCTGGCGGCGGTCAGCGCCGCAATGGCGGCGGCGTGGGAGGCGGCGGCGGCGGCAAAGGCGGCGGCCGCAAAGGCGGCGGCGGCGGTTGGGACAGGGGAGCAGGGGGCAGGCGCTGAGGGAGAGCAGGGGATATCGGGGCCCGACGGCGTTGGCGGTGGTGGCGGCGGCGTGTCGCTGACGGAGGACGAGAAGTGGGAGGCGGCGGCGGCGCTGCTCAAGGAGTGGGGGGACGAGGTGGCGTACGACAGGTGGGTTAAAGTACGAGCCGTCCCCCGTTTGAGTGAAGGCAGGACCGCGCTGCACGAGACTGTACGAGGTCTTGTACAGTTTGCATTCAAACGCATCAATGGGAGTCGGTTGTTTACCCTGCCCCTGGGTACGAGGGCCCGGGTCCCTTCGCCCCCGCGTGCCTGTCCCGTTATTGCCCCGTTACTGAAGCTGTGCACTCTACCGCACGTATCCGCACCCACATGGTCCGCCCTTGTGATCCAGCCAACGCGTAAGCTCCAAGCCACGTGTCCGGCACCGCTGTGCCGCACCAGCTGCCGCACGAGCCCTGCCGTACCGTGACATACCGTACCGTACAGGATCCGCGCCGAGCGCAACAACTACTACCGGCTGGAGCGCGCGCTGTGCATCCTGGCCATGCACCCGGGGTCCAAGCTGGCGGACTTTGAGCCCAAGCAGGGCCAAGGGGACCCTGCGCAACCATTGGACTACGACTTCAGGTGTGTACTGAATGCAATGCGAGGTCTAGGCATATCAAAGCCTGGGACAGGTAAGGGCGAGCAGTAATAATAGTATCTGACCAGGCCTGGCTTGGTTGGGCTAGGCCGGTCCTGATGCCTCGCCATGCACCCGGGGGCCAAGCTGGCGGGCCTCGAGCCCAAACAGCGGAAACAACTGCACGCAGCCGTTGGACTACAGTGTGATTCCATGTGTGTCGATTGTTCTTCTTCCTGCAGCGCCCCTGATCGCAGCTATACCACCGCATTGCCCAACGCGTGGAGGCCATGGTGCTACCAACAAAACATTTAAGGACCGAGATACATATTTATAGGGACTAAGATTCATCCTACCGCTGTCCCCATTCCCCCTACAGGTGCTTCTTCCTGCACCGCCCCCGCACCCAGCTGTACGACCGCATTGCGCAGCGCGTGGAGGCCATGGTGCTGGGGGCCGGCCTGCTGAGGGAGGCGGCAGGGCTGCTGGCGCTGGGCCTGCAGCCGGGGGACAACATGGCCACGAAGGCAATCGGTGGGTACCGTGTTTTGCGGCGGGAAACCTACGCTGCTGATCATAGGCTAGGGGGGCACGCTTAGTGCATTTGGGGGGGGGGGGGAGCCGGGGCGGATGCGGCTGCGCCTGGGGCTGTCGCCGGCGGACAACATGGCTACCAAGGCAATTGGGCAATGGGTGGCCAGACGGTTGGGAGGGTGGGGGGGGGTTGGGTTGTTTGGTGGGCTGGAGGGGGGGCTGGGGGTGGGTCTGGGGCTGCTGGGGCTGCGGCTGCAGCCGGGGGACAACACGGACGTGCTAGGGCGCTGCAGACTGCATGAGGCGGGGCTGGTTACTGCAGCGGCACCGACTGCAGCAGACTGTGGCGCGAGTGTCCAACCCCTGGTACCAGTGCTGTCCTTGTCCCCTTGCCCTGCCCCCCAGGCTACCGCCAGGCCATGGACTGGCTGCTGGGCGTGCGGGCCTCCGGCCGCCCCGCGGGTGTGGGCGAGCTGTGCGCGCTGCACGCCGCCATCTGCCAGGCTACGCACAAGCTGGTGCGGGCTCAGATGACCTGGTTCAGGTGCGTGTGTTGAGTGGGGGAAGCGGGGGAGGGAACAAGGAAGCAGGAACGTGAGTAGGTGGTAGGTGGGGGGCAGTTGGCGCGGTTACGGTGAGAGGTTCAGGCGTCAGGTGGTGGAGCCGGGAAGGCCACGGGAGGGGGGGTCAGACCAGGCTTATGTGCGAGTGTGCAAAGGGGTGTGTGGGCTGCACTGGGGAGCGCTGCGTTAGGGTTCGGGCGGGCGGGGCGGGGGGCCAGGGGAGGGTAGGGGAGGGACGGGAAAGGGCTGAACAACGTGCTTGAATTGATGCAATTGCAGTCCGTGCGGTGATGTTACTTTCCGCTGGACCGGCGGCGCCATGGTGAACAACCTTCGACAGTTTCCGCCATGCGCCGATGCGTCTTTACCACCACGCCTCCCCCTTTCATGACCTTCTTCCCCCCTCCCCCCTTGTACCGTGACACGTGCAGCGTTCAGTATCATTCAGCGTTCAGTATCATTCAGTATCAATAATTTAGGAAATGCTTTCTCCCCCCTGTAGGGATGACGGCATGTACCGTTGGATCGACGTGGAGGGCCGTACGGCAGCTGACGTGGTGGACGAGATCCTGCAGCACCTGGCACAGCAGCAGCACCAGGGTACGGCGCTTGGGGAGGGGGAGGGGCGGGGCGGGAGAGCGGGGAAGGAGCCCCTGGGGCCGGGCGGGGGTACGTGCATGCGCCGTACAGCAGTTGACGTGCAGATTGCCATCATGCAGCACCTGGTGCACATACAGGCCCAGGGTACTGCGCTTGGGGAGGAGAGTAACCGCGGAGTGGCAAAGTGGCGAACGGAACAAGTCAGCCTTGGGCGCTTTGGGAAGGGGAGGAGGAGCGGGGCACGCGCATAGGCCGTACGGCAGCTGACGTGGTTGACATAATGCTGCAGCTCCGGGTGGGCGGCCGGTTACCGTACATGGGCGAGTGGGAATGGCCACGCGGATGCCAGGGAACAAGTGCGTTCGGCGCGTGCGGCACCTAGCGAAGCCGCTGCACAATGTCGTACGGTACATACTGAATCAATCTGACGTCGTGGGGCGGACGGTGTGCGTCAACCGTTTGGGCCGCTCCGGCTTCCGTTTCTTAACCTCCAAGCTTCCAGTTGTTAACATGCCGCGCTGGTGGCCTGCTGGACTGCAGTCTGTGTTGCGTGAACGCAATGCATTGGCTCTGCCAATACTCCTTTTGGTGTGTTGTGCGCCTTCCGACGGCGGTCCCGTTTCTCTTGCGACCCGGCGGCCACCCTCCCATTGCAGGAGGGTGCGGCGACAGCGGACGGCTCAGCAAGGAGGATAAGAAGGCTGTCATGCGGTTCAAGCCGCAGCTCAAACTGCTGACGGAGGAGGCGGCAGCAGGCGCGGCGGACGCAGCGGCGGCGGCAGCGGCAAAGGCGGCGGCGGCAGCGGTGGCGGCGTGGCAGGGTGGCAGTGGTAAGGCGCTGCCGCAGCGGGTCAGCAAGACCAAGGCTGCGGCGGCGGCGGCAGCGGCGGCGCTGGCGAAGGCGGAGGCGGAGGTGGGCCCGTTGTTGCGGTTGGTGAATGAGGAGCTGGTACCGGGGATACCGGAGCATGTGGCAGCGGCTGCAGCGGTGGCGGCGGCGGCAGCAAAGAAGGGGGGTGTTGGAGCCCCGGGAGGGGAGGAAGGTGGTGTGGAGGGGCAGGGGGCTGGGAAGGGGAAGGGCAGGGGGAAGGCGGGGCAGGGGGCGCAGGGGGGTGGTGGTGAGAGGGAAGCGAAGAGGCAGAGGAGCGGGGATGGGCAGGAGGGGGATGAGCAGGGGGAGGATGTGCTGGAGGTAGTGTAGGAGGCGGTGTGTGCAGAGGTGCGGTTGCGGTAATCGGGATGCACACGATAACCCGGACACAGACAAGATGATCAGTCGCAGAGCAAGCGGGAGAGCGCCCAGCGTAGGAGGTGGTGCGTGCACGGGGCGGTCCGGCTCAGTTTGGGGAATCGCTCGTATGGGATCATTGGGCACTTGCGGCTGCTACGTAACTGAGGCTGCTGGTACGTAACTGTGAAGGACTGGGCGGCAAGGCCGTGATGTGGTAATGCGGTGTAGCTGCCAATTACTGGTCAGAGGCCTTGCCAAGTTCAGCATTTTGATCAGTCGAAATCCAAGCTCTGCCAATCTACAGTTTAACATGGATGACCCTGGTGGTGTGCTGGGTGTACCGGTACATCTGCGATATGTGGATGTGCGCCAGCAGGCCAAGCACATAATGCAAGCTGTTGGGCCGTTGAGCATGGCGCAACATGACAGTTACGTACATGCATAATGTTATGTCGCACCACGCCGGAATGCCTGCCCTGGGCGGACGGGGGTTTGTCAGTGACCACTAGTCACTGTCTGCGGTGGTATAAGGACTGACCTGCTGGTCTCCCTGGCCCAGCACAGGCCAGCCGTGCACTTGGCGCCTGGGGCAATCCCTGATAACCGACCGGGCCCGCGCTGCATCTCGTCCTTTCTGCTTTGATATTTTTTTAGATTTGTCGTAAATACACGCGGTACTCCCCTTCACTGCATCCTGCTAGACAGTTGGCGCCTGGGGCAAATGCACTAGCAAGTAGCCGGCAGTGGCCACAGAGCTTGCCAGCCACGGGCTGGGCCACCGTGTATGACCCGGCGCCACCGAGACGACGGAGTACAAACAGAACAAGTGCTGCACGCACAATTCCACAATTCCCGCCCACTGCAAGGTCCCGTGCAGGGTTGGCTGGCTTCCGGTTTGCAGGCCTCAGCACATGAGCAGTGCAATACATTGGCAGACAAGGCTTCTCCCCCGGTTTGGGTGTCACACCTCACATGTCTATCTGCATGTCCACCCTGGCCCACCCAGCACTCCCTGGCCTGACCCGCAGCCCTTTCCCCTGCCCAGGGCGGGAAGGGGGAACTTGGTCTGAGGGGTTGTAGGGGTCACGCAGTAGGGTTTGGTAACAGCTCTGATATCAGGCGGGCGTGGCGCAGTGGTTAGCGCGTAGGTCTCATATTACAACTGGTATGACTTGGGAAATCCTAAGGTCGAGGGTTCGAAAGCCTCCGCCCGCAGCTCGCCTAGCTCAGTGGAAGAGCACCCGTTTAGTAACGATCAGAGGGGTCATCTGATGAGCGGGAGGTCTCGAGATCGAAACTCGAGGTGAGCAAGGTATGTCCCTTTTTAGGGGCACCATGGGGCCCAATTTGACCGAGCATACGGCATGTAAGATGCCAGATGTGGGAATGATGGTGGTGGTACACCCAAGGAACCCAAGGAAAGATTGGTAAGCATATATCTTGTCCACCTCAACACCTGCCATGCCCACGCACTACAACCCCAACTACCCAGGTCATCTGCCACAACCCACTACTACCATTATGGCCACTGACACCATACATGTCCTCCCTCAGAGTGAGTTCTTTGGGTTCACCACCACCATCTACATGGCCACAGCCGTATGCTCAAATTGGGCACCATGGGGCCCAATTTGACCGAGCATACGGCATGTAAGATGCCAGATGTGGGAATGATGGTGGTGGTACACCCAAGGAACCCAAGGAAAGATTGGTAAGCATATATCTTGTCCACCTCAACACCTGCCATGCCCACGCACTACAACCCCAACTACCCAGGTCATCTGCCACAACCCACTACTACCATTATGGCCACTGACACCATACATGTCCTCCTCAGAGTGATTCTCATCACCACCTCATCACATTCATCTACATGCGCTCAGTCAAATTGGGCACCATGGGGCCCAATTGACCGAGCGGCATGTAAGATGCCAGATGTGAAATGATGGTGGTGGTACACCCAAGGAACCCAAGGAAAGAGTAAGCATATATCTTGTCCACCTCAACACCTGCCATGCCCACGCACTACAACCCCAACTACCCAGGTCATCTGCCACAACCCACTACTACCATTATGGCCACTGACACCATACATGTCCTCCCTCAGAGTGAGTTCTTTGGGTTCACCACCACCATCATTCCCACATCTGGCATCTTACATGCCGTATGCTCAGTCAAATTGGGCCCCATGGTGCCCCTAAAAAGGGACATACCCTGCTCACCTCGAGTTTCGATCTCGAGACCTCCCGCTCATCAGATGACCTCTCTGATCGTTACTAAACGGGTGCTCTTCCACTGAGCTAGGCGTGCTGCGGGCGGAGGGTTTCGAACCCTCGACCTTAGGATTTCCCAAGTCATACCAGTTGTAATATGAGACCTACGCGCTAACCACTGCGCCACGCCCGCCTGGTATCAGAGCTGTTACCAAACCCTACTGCGTGACCCCTACAACCCCTCAGACCAAGTTCCCCCTTCCCGCCCTGGGCAGGGGAAAGGGCTGCGGGTCAGGCCAGGGAGTGCTGGGTGGGCCAGGGTGGACATGCAGATAGACATGTGAGGTGTGACACCCAAACCGGGGGAGAAGCCTTTTTTGCAAAGGCCTTGTCGGCCCCCACCCCCTCCCAGAGTGGAGAGTTGTTGAAGAGCATGGCAGTGGTGATAACAATGCAGCTGGTCAAACTTTTTACCGCAACACGCACCAAGGTGACACATTCAGCTACTTCAGTATCGTGATACTTAGTAACTTCCTCCCCCCCCCCCCCCCCCCCCTGGTTATGCACAGTGACACTGGTCGTACTGTGACTGTAGTGCTTAAGCATTTGTTCACACCATGACAGCTGGTCGATGGCAGTCTGCTGCTGTGCCTCAGGGCATGGAGCGGAGACAAGGCGTGAGGTGTGTGGCCCACAGGGGTGGCCCACTACTGTGTGCAGGGAAGCTCCCTCAGGGCTGGCGTACATCTTCCGCCAAGCCAATACATTGGATCTGAAGAAATGCCGGGCCCGTTGGGCCGTGTCTCTAGTGAACCCGGAATTATTTGCACCCAGACGACACAGAGGGAAATAATTGTTGCTAGCGCCGCCTGCCCCATACGGGCATACAGCCCCAAAATGTACTTCTCGCCTACGGTATCCGGTTGCATGACTGCGGAAACGCCCCCATGCTCTGTTCCCTGGTACTCGACTTCCCACCGCCGTAGCTTTTTTGCGGCAACACCGGCCAGGTGTGCGCTAGGACGGCATGTGCTGAATGAGAGGACAACACGGGAGCATGTTGACGGCAAGGGCGCATGGCCGCAGAGCAGCACGTAGGTGAGGGGTCCAGCTGGGCCCCACTAAATCGCCCCTGGGCATGTGGCATGAATAGTGAAACGGCAATTATTTGGCCATGAGTTTGGGGCAGATATTTGGTCGGTTGCAATTTAGTCCCTCCAAAAGTTTCCGCTCCGCGGGCCGGATACTGGAATATATAGTGAAAATTGAATAGGATGCCAGCCCTGAGCTCCCTTGGCTGTGTTAGAGTGCAAGAGAGTATGAATCCAAGCTGGCGGCGGTACTGATGGGTTGTAGGCCCTGGTAAAAGCAGACGTGTAGGTGCGGGCAAATTACGGTACGAGTATAACCTGTGTAGCCTTTGGCCTTACGCAATTCAAATACCGTTTTGTGCTTGACAACGCGCTGAACAGAAAATAGCATCAAATCGGACATACATGTCCGGCCGTAACTTGAACATCCTGCTGGGCGGCGGCCATGCCAAAGCATACATTACTGGTAAGGCATACCGTCTCAGCCTTCATTGCTGCATGCGTGCTCATGTGTGCTCATATACCAGGTTAACGCCCTGTTCGTCGGGCTAAAGGGTCCAACGGAGGGCCCCCTCCCTCCTTCGCCCTGCAACCACCTGCTCCTGCCCGCCCCTACCTGCCTCCTATCAGGACCCTCCATCAACCATATGACCAACACCATTTCAAAACTCAACATTCGGTCATGTTATTCATGCTGTTTTATGTACACATGCTTCCATGCATGGCTCCGCACACACCAGGCCAGGGTAGCCCCGCTGCCTCCCCTGCAGGACCCAGCGTCTCCGTGCGTGTTTCCCTGACGCCTTACACGGTACAGCACAGCAAGCTCTAAACCCCTGCTAACCCATACATGCGTGCCAAGAGTATCGCGCCATGTCGGCCCCACGACGCCCTGCGTGCCACGTGCCACGTGCATGCCACGTGTCACATGACGATGCAGCCCTGCGCGCCGCCGCCCGCCATGCGTGCGCCCATGCGCTCCGACAGCAGCCGCAGCCGCGTGGCGGTGTTGCAGGTGCGCAGCAGCTCCGCCTTGTCCAGGTCGGGCACCAGGGAGGCCGCCACGGCAGACTGTACGGCACGTGTACGGCAGAGTATGGCACGAGGGCCGCCGACAGTTAGTACCCAAGCGGTCCGAACTACAAGGGTGTGAAGAGTGGATGTCTACCCTACAGGGGTGCGCGGCTGTGTGGAAGCAGGCAACTAGGACGTCAACTCTCATGTTGCATGTGTGGAGGGCCCGGCTCACGGGTGTCGTCGCAGTGCCCAGCACACAGCTGTGCCCCGGTCCCGTTAGGACCCTCCGGCTTCTCCACACAGTGTACGCCTGGACCCCACAGCTGTGCCTCGGCCCAGTCATGAACCTCGGCTTATGCCCACAGTGTAGGCAACAGACCGCGCGAACGCTCCCTGCACCTAGGCACCCACCCTACCCACGCATCCTTCTGCCGCCACGCATGTGTCCACCACATGCATTTCCTGTCCAGTCCAAGTTCAAGCTTTGTCAGGGCCGGACAGAGCTGCACCCCATGCATGCATCTGCCGCCAAGCACGCACCCCTCCGCCAGCCACCCCACTCACCGCCCACAAGCTGAACTTCTCCGCCTGTGCGGTGGGCGGCCGCTCGCCCACCCCGTCCAGTAGCGCCCGCACGCGCGCGGCCAGTCGGCTACCGCCCGCCGCCAGCGGCCGCAGCTGAGACAGCACGCCATCCACCTGCCGCTCCACCTGGCACGTGGCACAAAAAAGGCACACGGGAATTTGAACGTAAGGCTGAATGATGTAGATGATGTACACATTGTACTGCGACAGCACGCCGTCCACCTGCCGCTCCACCTGGCACGTGGCATGCACACCACGCGGGCAGGTGTCGTATGTTGAGGCAGGGAGCAAGGGGCGTCTGTACCGGTGTGTGGACCGCACCTGCCCTTCACGTACTAGCAGGTGGCACGCTGCAGGAAGGCACGTGGCACAACATGAAGAGGGGCAGCACCTGGCACATGGCGCCCAATGGCGCATGGCGCACACTTCGCTGTTGCTCCGCTGCCGTGCAGCGACCCGTGGGTTGCTGTAACCTGGGGACACTCCCCTGAACTCCCCTGTAACCCACGCGGCTGCCGTATCCTGCTGCACCGTGCCTACCTGGGTTGCTAGCTCCGGCAGTGCGGCGTGGTCGCTTGTCCCGGGCTGGGGGTCCGTGTCCTGAGGGCGCGTGGGAAAGCAGAGCGGTGGGGATGGGGAGCAGAGTGGTGGGAGTGGGAGAGCAGAGTGGTCAGTGAAAAGCACTGTGGCGTCCTGTACCAAGCCTAACCAAAGCGGTTGCGGAGGTCGAAGTGGGTTTTCACTTGAGGGTCTGCGTCCTGAGGGCATACAGGATACAGCATACTGTATGCGGAGACGAAGGAAGGGAGATGGGCTGAGCGCCAGCAGCGTTCAGGACGAGGGGCGAAACAGTACGTTTCTGCACAGTCTTCGCTATGGCTCCCCGCACGATAAGCGGCCCAGGCCGGGTCCAACGTCTACCGGGTTCACGTCTCCCTGGGTCGTGCGGCTCCGTGCTGTTGTCGTACGGCAGAGCCCCCACCGTAAACCTTTCCCCAGCAGTACGAAAGGCGACTTCTGCGAGGCGGTCTGCCGTTTTAGCGCTCGCACACGTGTCGTACTCTGTACCGTACGCACCTGTACGACCTCGCACCGCGCGACGCGGTAACCGTCCAGCTCCCCGTGGCTGCGGATGAGCAGCCGCCGCCGCCCCACAATCTCCAGGTAGTACCGCCTGCCGTACGTGGGTGGGGGAAACCAAGTGCCGTACATGGGTGGGGGAGACCAAGTGCCCCCGTCTGACTGCCGCTGCTCCACCTACACACACCACACCCTGCCACCCACACAACTCCTACCTACACAACCCCCATCCACATGTCTGGCTGCGGCTGGCAGTCCAGGATAAGAGATGACAAATGACAAACAGCCCACCCCACCCCACCCCGCATACCGCATACTACCCTACCCTACCCTACCCCACACCCCACCACGCCACGCCACCCACCCCACCCACCCGTCCGGTTGCGGCTGGCAGTCGAGGATCTCCGCCTCAACTGCAACGTCTTCAATCTCGGCCTGGTCCCGCCGAGCCTGGGGAAGGCAGGGGGAACAGAGTACTGTTATTAAGGAACTGGCGGTCAGTACGATATTAAAGTGTGTCAATACCGATAGCGGCCTCCACCGCCACGTCCCAAATCTCGGCCTGGTCCCGCCGAGCCTGTTGGAAAGACGCGGGAAACGCTGTTGATGGTATTGATACGGTGTACTGCGTGCCGTTGCATCTTGAAACACAGCCTTGACCTGGGCCATGCTGAGCCCTGCTGCAGCCCAACACACACCACCCCTCGCCCCCTCCCCCCTCCCCCCTCCCCCACCTGCGCCATGCCTCCATGCACCTCCGCACCCTGATACACGCGGCACCTAACACACGCCACCCCCCCCCCCCCCCCACCTGCGCCATGCCGAACCTCCTGCTGCCCTCCATGCACCTCCGCACCATCAGCCGGTAGCGCGGCTCGAATATGTTGAGCCCCATGCTCTCTCCAGGCATCAACAGCGACATGACGAACAGAGGCAGGGACAGCGTCGGGGCGGGGGCAGCAGCCGTGCCGCCGCCGCCACCGCCCCGCTGCGCCTGCGCGTTGGCACCTGCCTCTCCGCCGCCATCTGCAGGGACAGGCAGGGTTCCAAGGTTGTACGGGCTAAGACAGGATATGCAACACAGGAATATGGGTGCAACATATTCGAATTGCCACCCCGCCGGCGTGCGCCTGCGCGTTGGCACGTGCCTCCCCGCCGCCGTCGGCAGGGACAGGCAGGGTTCCAAGGGTTGTGAGAGAATACATGCATCACGGTAGTACCAGAGGTTCCCCGCCGCCGCCACCCGGTTGCGCCTGCGCGTCAGCACGTGCCTCGCCGCCGCCATCTGACACGGCGGCGCACGTTCGACTCAGGCCCGCGATGCAGACACACACGCGTTAATCGCTATGTCTGTACAGCTAGCGTGCCTATTGCGCCGTGGTACGCATCAACCTGCAAGCCACGTGCTGCCTCTTGAGCGGCTACAGAGGGTTCGTGCTACCAGAAGGCGTGCTAGTTGGGCAGCTGCGCCTGGTGTTGCTGCAATGGGGACCGCCAAAACGGCCCCAACGCCGGCAAGCCCCAAACGCATTACTCGTGCAGCCGTCAGACCTCAGCGCTCGCTTCGGGCACGCGGTGTGTGCAACCACAGGTGTTCATGCACGCGCTGTCGTCTCACCGGACGCGCAGGCAGGCGGCGCACAGCTGCCCTTGCGGGTCCCGGCACCGGGTGCAGTACGACTTGCCCACGCACTGCTGGCCGGCGTCCCTGCGGCTGCAGCGGGGGCAGTCCGGCAGCGTGCAGACCTGCTTCTGCCGGCAGAAATGGCACGAGATGCCTGCAAAGGGATGAGCAGGTACCCTGAGTGTATAATTATTCAGTCCCTGTAAGCCACTGTGGAGTGTCAAAGTAGATTGGGCATCTGGCGTCATGGGCAAGAGAGGCTGGGTCGGAAGGTGGCTCAACGCAGCGAGTGGTGCCAGGCGTGCAGCCGTCATCTCCTCTTCCTATGCGCATGCCGCCCAGTGTATCACCGCATCAGCGCACAGAGCGAGAGCCGTGCAGCAGCAGTGGAGGCAGGCAACGTACTGCGTGGTGACCCTGCGCCACCGGGGGAGCTGCCTGGGAGGACATTCACAATACGTTCACTGGCCCTTACCGATATTTGAGTCGTGCTCTCCTCGGCTCTGGCCCTTGCAGCGCTCCTCGTTGTACCTGGTCAGCTCCTCCTCCGCCGTCAGAGCGGCCGCCGGGCTATCCTCACCTGCAACCGTGACAGGGGTGACCAAGTTGCACACTGCTGATTACATGCCAAGTTGACCTCTATGTGCAGCGCCAGCGCGCCCAAGAAGGAATGCACGGCGCCACAAGCACATGCCCATTAACGTGTGCTACCGTGTGATTGGTAGGACGTCACCCTGCACCCGCTGACCCCGGGACTGCATCTCTCAGGAGGTTGTGAGACGCTGCTGTGAGGCTATATGTCCATGTAAGCCTGATCAAGGAGGGCACCCTGCGTCTTTGTCCCGCGCCACAGCGCATGACACGGCCAGGTGCGCCACGTTCATTTGACATGATTCCACCTACCTGCGTTGTCGTCGCCCTCGTCCGAGCTGCAGCCAGCCTCTCCTTCCGCCTTGCGTTTCCGCCGCCCACAACCTTGTCGTTCTCGTCCACCTCCCCTGCAAAACTCGGCTCCTTTCCCTGAAGCCGTCCGCTGCGGCGCGTCATCTCTGGCTTGCTGGGCTTGGAGTCTGTGGCTTTCTTCCGGCGCGCACCAGCCGCTGCCTGAGGCCGTGATACATGTGGAGGGTCGTGGGTTAGCGGAAGGGCCTGCAGCAGCCTACAGAGCCCATGGAGCTGCAGGTGGGCATGCAGCTGGGTGTGGACATTGCTCGTGTGTAAGCTATAGGTTGCATGTGCAGAGGCGAGCCGCTTGAGCGTACCTTTGCTGTGGCAGCTGCCGCTTCGACAATCCTGTTGGACAGGTCCTTGAGCCCCAGCTCCTCTGCGCACGTGCGCACCCAAATGTTGTTCATGGTATGGTGGGGTGGGCTTGGCCATATACAGCACGTAGTAACTTACGCATTTTCTTTTCTCTCTGTGCAATGAGCATGGCTCGCTCAGCTTCCAGGTCGGTGGGCTTCGTAGCATGGCTGAATGCAACACCGCGTTGACCTCGCCCCGCTGCAGAACGAGGCATGTTTGCTCCAGATACCTTGGCTGCTTTCCTTTAACGCAATGCACTGAGGTGCACTGTTCGGCTGCTGGCTCTGCGGCGCGGGCGCAGGGTACTCCGTTGCTGACACCAGCTGCACTAGTCTGGGGCTCAAGGCGCTTGCAATGACCAAGCTGCTGTGCATGCACCACCAGGTATAATTAATCGTGATTTGCACGGGAAGCGGTTGCCTTCCGGCAAGCCGTCTTGCACAGCTTTGAACCTTCAAAATTGTCCTGTGACTGGAGGCTGGGTGAGATGTGCATGTCAGATGACGAGTTGTTTGTGTTAGTCATCAGCAGAGTCCGATCGACAGCAGGCTGCGACTGGACTTGACGACCAGTATGTCCTCCGCGGAGTCTCCCCGGCCTGCCCCAGCTTGCCAGCCGGTGCCTATCTGGCTGCGTAGTGGCAGAGACTCCAGAACCATGGCCTGCAACAATGTCGTCCAACATGTCCGGAAGGGATACGCCTGGATACGCCAATACGGAACTGTGTGGCACGTGGCAAGCTTTTAATAGCCATCCGAATGCCTCGTACAGATGCGACTTGGGATTCTGCAAGTACAGGTATCTCCTTCGGGCTGCCTGAAAGCTCCCTCGATTAACACAGCGGCCCCAACACAAGTTGATAGCAAGAGCACCAGCCGGTACGTACGCCTTCGTCCTCCTGGCTAGCACGAGCTACCACGAGCTGCCCGTAGCCACCCAGAGCCACCTGGCTGTCTGACATGATCCCCATTCACGAGAAGTCTTACGGTAGAAGGTCATGCCATTAGCAGTCAAGCGCTGTCTAAGGTGACGTAAAGCATCTATTCGCGCTGCACGTCGGGCCTCAGGTGCGCGAAGGGGCCCACGTCCGCCATGATCACGTTGGTGGGCGGCTGGCGGGGCCGTTGCCCAACACCGCCACCTGAGGGTTAGGTGGAACGAAGGCACAAGGCCAGACGACGTTCTGTGCATACTGACCAGTTGGTCGTTGACGAGGCGTACACTGCAAATCAAATCAACCCCGTTTCCAGCACCCGGCACCCGTACACTTTGCGGTGGGCGGAAGCGGAAGCCGAGACTTTGTAGGTACACTGGTACAGCATGACTACACCGCATTGATGGCCCATCTGGTTGTGCATGCAAAGCTGCATGGGCAACTGCGACCACAGCGTACTGGTCAATCTTCCAATGTGGAAGGAACCCACCTCCAGGCGGCCCGACTGCAGCCCCGACTTGGTGTCCAGGTCCGTGCCGCTGACGTACTCGAAGCAGTCGCCCGGGGGGATGATGGGCTTCTGGCCTGCAGGGAAGTGATCCGTGCTCAGCCTGTTTGGCCCCCTAGCACCGATATGCCCTACCGCAACGGGGTTGGAACAAGCCAGGAGCTGGATGCAGGCATACAGCGTCAGGACTTGCTCAATACGCAGTCCTGCATTCCGCCCACGAACGCTGCGGTCCCAATAGTCCTACGGACGCAGGGCAGGCGTGACCGGAGGCGGAGGCCTCGAAACCGCAGCCACCGACACCTACCCACTACGGCGTTGCCGGGCGTGTGCGGCACGTGTACCACCTCGCGGCCGGTCTCGTTCTGCGGCAAGACATTGGCAAGGAAGCGCCGTGGACCCTAAGGTGTGGTGCGTGAACGAGGGGCGCAGCCCTACATCACATTCAGTACGGCGGCCTTAGGACAGCTACACCCAAGCGAGGCCGCTCCCTCACCTTGATGCTCCACTCGCGCCCAAGCACCTGGATCGGCTCTTTCCTGCGTCACAGGTGTGGTGTTGTCAACGTCACAGCACGCATAACAATCGCCCGCATGACGCGTGCGAATATGCATACTCCTTTCCAGGTCGGTGCACAGGACCGCTGGGTCCGTAGGCCAGGAGCCGAAGGCTCAAGCCTTGCGCTGCATCAGCTCGTGTTACGGCGTGCACCCACAGAGAACCCCATGCACCAATCGGGCAGGGCCAACATCACGCGTGATGTTACCCGTCGATAAGCAGGTCTTGGGAACATGTAAGATAAGGTGGAGTGCGTGTGCGTTCACAGGGTTGCGCTACCCCACGAGCCTCACCGGGTGTTGATGACGCGTATCCGGTAGGAGAAGAGGTTCTGCGGCTTCCCCGAGTGCGCTCTCCCGTCCTGCCACCATGGAAGGTAAGTAGGGCGCACCGTCAGCACGGGCAATGGCAACTGTCAGCCGCTTATGATACTGTAGCGCACGGATGGAACTTGTGTCCAGCTTAAGCTTTTCTTATTTACCTCATTTTAAGCATACAACTGGCGTGCGGTGTGATTGTGATAGCTTACCCCGTAGAACTGTGACGTCGCATCTACCCGCACTCCCTCCGTCGTACGACTGGACGAGCAGCGGTGCAAGTACAGCTGCTCCAGCAGTACACGGAATGCGCTCAGAGCCTGGACGCCGTACGGAATGCCACGCATAGCAGAATTCAAGACTGGCAAATCCGAGTGGGTATCTTGGTGTGGGGATCCGAGTGGGTATCTTGGTGTGCTGCTGCACGCACAATCGCTGTGGAGCAGTCCTAGGGCAAGGCAGCAAGCGCAGTGCGGCGACGTACAGCCAAACATGCAATCATACGCAATCCGTATAGCATATGCTCACATGGCTCATTAGGCGGGGCACGTCCTCCGGCTTGGCGCTCGCGTTGAGCTTGAAGTTGTCCCGAACCACCTGCAGGTGAGGAAACACAAGACACACAAGACCGTCCACCAAGCCCATGATCAGCTGCGCCATTGAGTACCGAAAATGTGCATGCTCATGTAAACACGTTCACACGTGAGTGTGACGTGAGCATCAATGCGTAGGTTCCCGCAGCTGCTGCGTAGTGCGCACCTGTCGCAGGCCCGTTGCGTCCAGGGTGGCGGCACCGGGGTACCTCCGGAGCGTGGGCCCAAGGGTGTGGCGTACGTGCTGGCCACGTACCCTGGACAGCAGGGCAAGTCCGCGTTTGACGAATGTCAACAGAACGTGTGCAACTGTCAGCTGGGCGGGAGGGGCACGCTGGGTCTCCCAGCCTGGGGCACCGTGCGGCCACCCACCCAGCCCTGTCTCCGAGTAGCCGTAGGTGCCCCACGAGTCCGGCTGTATCGGCTTCTTGACCTCCAGCTCTATGCCATTCTTTTTAAGCTTGTCAGCTTGGCGTAAGAATGTCCGGTACAGGGATCGCGCTGCGTTTCCTGCCGCTTGACGGGAGGATGCTGCCATCACGCCCGGTACCGGCGCAAGGTAAAGCAAAGGGAGTACTAGCGCGCTTATATAACACTACATGGATGCCCTGGTGTGAGTGCCACGCGTCTTGCTGTTGGTCTGTTTAACAAGTTGCGGACGTCGTCAAGTGATGCAGCGACAGCTCTGGTAAGAGCATACGGATCTACAAAGCAAATGAGAATTTGCACGGTGAGGAAAGGGGCTTTACGTCTTCTGGGATGTTGCGCAAGACACGTGGCAAACGTGCCCTGCATGCGCTGCTGCGAGGTCTGACGAGACAGGTGTGCGCGAGACTGAGCTGTACAAGGCCTTACACAGCCGCTGAAGCACATGAAAACAAGGCCATGTCGGCATGGCTCCGGGTCAAGGTCCATCAATCAGGCGCGCCCCAACCCACGAAGAGAGTTCTCTGCGATGCGTTGCAGGGGGACATCGCAGCGCAGCAGCAGCCAGACAAGAGATGCACACTCGCACAGCAGCACTGTAATGGATGCCCGTGCAACGACAAAAGAAACAGGCGTTGGCGCCGTAAGAATAATGAAGCGTACATGGATTGTGCAGCCCCAGGTCATGTCGGGTTCAGTCAGGTCACCCAGGTCAGAACTGCACTGCGCACGCGGAAACACGTATCCCATGTTCGATAGCACGAGATCACCTTCACTGCGTGTATCACTACACTGTACATTCTGCCATTGTCAACGACGTCACTATCCAATGCCTCGTGCCGACTTGTGAGCCAGGCAAGCCCTCCTCCCTCAGTCGCCCTGCCCCCCACCCATCCATCAAACCCACCAAGCCCCCAGCCTCCCGGCATCGCGACACCACGCACCTTACCCGTTCTACAATGCACTGCCCCCGCAGTTCAAGCCCCATATCCCCCATGCCACCAATCTGTCCCCATCCTTCCCGTCCCGTCCGGTTTCCTCTCACTGCGCATGGTGCCTTGCGTCCGCATGACCCCGGTTCAGTCCGCCACCTGCACGACTAGAGCTGCTGCTCGTGGCCCTGCCCGCGGAAGGAGTTGGCAGGCGGCCCGCTGTAGGCGCCCTGCTGGCCATAGAAGGCCACCGCGGAGGCGGTGTTGTGGTCCACGGCCGTGTAGGCGGGGGGCGCGGCCGCGTACGGCGGCGTGGCACCACCACCCACGGCCGCGCTGGTGTTGGTAGGCAGCGTGTTGTAGCCCGCGTTGTCGTACGGCGCCTGGTAGCCCTGACGGAGGACGGGGAAGGGGCAGGTAGGCAGGGATGTTGAGTTGCATATCGGGTGCCGCGGCTCCCGCAGTGCGCCGGCGTCGCTAAGCAGCAGCCAAGTACCGAGTGTACTCAGGGCGCCGGTGCAATCAGTACCAAATGCGTCCGCCCAGGGATTCCATGCATGAGCAATCAAGCTCGTAAATGCAGTGCCGCATAGCTGCAGTTGGGCGTCTCCTGACCCTGTCACGGCGCACCTGCTCCGCCTGGTCATATGCGTACTCGTTGGCGTTGAACTCGGTGGTGGTCTGGTACGCGTCGCCCGCTTGGTACTGAAAGCAAGATGGAGAACGAGACGATTGGTTACAGCACAGCTGCAGAGCTAATGCAGTTGCGCTCGCGCCGTGCTATGACAAATGCATTTGGACTCGCCGGGTAACCCCAAGTCCCGCGAGGCGAGTGCAGCCCGGCCGGTCAGTGGTTCGGCATCGCGCACCTGCGAGTTGTAGTACTGGTTGTAGTCGCTGGCGTTGTAGTCGTTGGGGTTGTAGTTGGCGTACTGGGGGTCGCTGCTGCTGAGCGGTGCACCCTTGTCGCCGCTGCTGGGGCCTGCGCCCATGCCGCCCGTGCCAGCGAGGGCCATGGCGGCGGGGTCCTCCATCGGCACGTAGGGGTTTTGCATCTCCGTGTCTGCAAAGCGTGTTAGAGGCAAGACCGGTAAGGTGTCGTCGTGGGTTGGGGCGAGCGCAGGCTACGGGAGAGTTAAGAGGGCCTCCCGCCACGTGCTTTGTATGGCTGCCTGGCCGGACACCCCTAGAGACCCCTAAATGCTAGCAGACCGCTAGGAGTCAGGCTCAATCCTGCGTTAGCCGATGTGTGCACCAATGGTGCCACAGCCGCTACACCCCACCTAGCGCCGTGTGCTGCACTCACTCATTCCTAGGTGGTCTGTCACGGCGTTCTGGAAGATAACAAGCGCCAGGAAGAAGATAATGAACATGGCAAAGCAGAGGAACGCAAAGACCTCGGCGCCGATGTAGAGCTCCGTTGTGTATTTGGTCCAGACGTCTGTGTTGTCTGCAGCCCAGGGACAGGGGTGTTTGACAGCAGGTACAAACCCCCTTTCACCCCCCCCCCTACCGCCCATCTATACACGCACACCCAGAAGTCCCCCTTGAAGAATGGCCACACGAGCAGCTGGTCAATACCAAGGAGTTGCATGTACTCACTGGTTTTCAGGGTGTCAACCTGACCCCGGAACCCGTCCATAACTAGCCCGACCAAGAGCACGAAGAAGGCCAGCGTGAAGCAGAACGCAACGAGGAAACCATAGCCGAAGCCAGGTCCGCTACGGTTGATGGATTTCCTGCAGGCAGCCGGGTCGGAGAGCTCAGTCAATTTCTGACGCCACATGGCAACCGACGGGCAGTAGCAAAACGGGGCTTACTTGATCAGGATAATGCAGCTGAAAATGTTGAATCCGAAGACCAACAGTGCTCCTAGTGCCGTCGCTGCCAGCGGGGCTCGGTATGTTTGGTTAGCGATGGCCCCCTGCAGGTCCAGAGTCCCCGTCGTGGGGTGCGCCGTCGCGTTCAGCAGCTTGTAGAACGTGACAGCCGATAAAGGTAGTAGATAGTCGTTACAAGCATGTTGGTTATCCAGCACATCCATAAGACAATTCTCATCGCTTCTTTAGAGCAAGAAATTTTCGCCATCTTGTCAAATGTTAGCTTCACAGGGAAGCAAAATATTGCTGTAGGTATGATGGCGAGGGTGGTGATGGTGGTGGGGCTGACCCCAGCTGTCTGCCTGCCCTCGCGGCGTCTGCATGGGTTAACCCGTACATGGTCATGCCAGCTTACGCCGTGTCTCAACCGAGAAGCCTGCGCAGGCTGACGCGTTGTGGCATAATCGCCTACATACTCAGACTATGTGCACTTGCAGCAAGCACAGCCCCGCACTCACAACACCACCTGTTTTCTGCTGCCTGTCTTGTGCTCTCACCGTGCTGCTTCATGTTGGTCGCTTACAAATCCGCAGCGGACATAAGTGCCATACGGCGCCCCAAAAGCCCACGTGTCACAGGCGTATAGGCTAACTGCCATGCAAGCACGAACCCTTCCCATACCCCTGCATGCCCGCCTGTTCCCCCTGGTACTAGCCGGGGGCAGCCGACGGGGTCCTGAAAGCACAAACACTCAAGGTCTCCCCTGCTGGTACCGCTATGGCCACGATGCGCCGAATCCCAGAATACAAATCCCAAATGTTGAGGCCAATCAATACGAATGGCCCCGTGCTGTACCTCCTGGCGGCTGTTGCTGTCCTGGTTAGCTAGGCATGGGTACGCATGCGCACACCACCAGGAGAGCTCTACAGCCTGTCGACAGCTGCTTTCCACCTATGGGCAGGGACGTGGACGTGCACGGGCTACCGAGGTGAGGGGTATTGACCTACCAGGGTTTTGCAACGCAAATGAGATTTGTAACTATCGGCTTAGTACCTCTTGTTACAAGGTTCCCATCAGCCCACACAGGCCCACATGTGCTTGCAACACACGAATTCCAAGTCCCTTCCATCTCACAAACAAAAAAGGAAGTGCCAAGAGTCTTGTCTCTTGTGATGACCCAGATCGTTGCCACATGCAGAGTAACCACCGGACAATGGCCCATGGACCACAGTGTCGCCCAGGAAGCCATCATGGCGTTTACGGGCACTAATCGTCACATAGTCAGCACTGATGACAGGCAAATCCCGGCAAGGGCCAGGCAAGACGCGCCGACTGCACGTGTGCCTTTTGGTACGCCATGGGTAGCCGTCATCACGCGGCATCGCTGCACGCGAGCAGCTATACGGCACCTCCTCATCCGGGACACGCCACAATGGACACATCTGAGCGCAGCACCTCAGTAGCAGCAGCAGGCAGACAACTGCCACAACACCAGCCACGCTGATGAAGGGGTGCAATTGGTTAAGCGGCACGTCCTCCTGCAAACAGCAATGGTGTCAAGACGAACTTCCGCTCCAACAAAGGCGGTGCTTCGTGTTGAGCCTAATAAACACAACAATGAGGTGTGCGTGTTGCAGACAACAGCATCAACTACCCAGCATTTTCCACCGCATCCGGTCCTGCAGCTCTCCCCCGGTCCCAACCGCATCGAGCCAACTGACCGATAGCCAATGCGACACGGCGACCCCAGTATGCCTATACCATCACACGTCACCACCACCATACCACCACTAGGTATGAACAAAAGCACCAGCCCAGCGGAACACCTAGGCCACTGCAAAGGCGTGACCCCCTGGAAGCCTGTCCCTCCTTAGCCCACGCATGTCCACCATCTGCGGGGCCAGGTTCCCCCAGGGCCCTCCCGGTTCCCCCAGAGCGATAGAACCGCGGCGACGCGATCAATCGCGCCGCACACAGCAGCCCCAGTACCACCAGCTGCAGCAACGCATGCCAGCAGCAGTGCTCCCCCAGCACCGCCATCCCCCTCGTCACGACAACGGCGCCACGACCCGCTTGGCTGCCTCCGCCTCCCTCGCCAGCCGATCCGTGTCAATGGACACGGTCACGGCCAGCTGTGGGAAACGGTCTTAACCAGGTGCGTGGTGGCGCAGTCACAGCAGCAGCCAGGGCCCCACAGCCACCAGGCCGAAGG
This sequence comes from Chlamydomonas sp. KOR1, assembly GCA_036984285.1. NCBI lineage: Eukaryota > Viridiplantae > Chlorophyta > Chlorophyceae > Chlamydomonadales > Chlamydomonadaceae > Chlamydomonas > Chlamydomonas sp. KOR1. The sequence continues at coordinate 63,508 of BQMZ01000418.1, forward strand.
ACCCGAAGTCCCGCAGCCGGGGGCCCAGCAGCCCGACGGGGAGCTGAGGGCCGGGGCACGTGCGCGGCGGACTCCCACAGCGTCATGGTCAGGAGGCCCAGGAGCAGCATCTGGAGGCAAGGGAGGGGTCCGGGGGGCCATGGTGCAGCGTATGAGGGGCATGACGTTGAAGGGCACCAAGGCGTGGCTGTGTAGGGCACAACACCACCGGCGCAGCGTGCCGACGGAGTCCACAGCCCCTTCATGTAAGGGATGTGCAAGGCGGTGACAGAGCGCTACGACGAGGGGCAGTGCGTCGTGCAGTGGGAATGATGGACCGCAAGGGAGCTGTCCCAAGCATCCCGTTGGTTAACAGGGGTTCCAGCTGAACTCAGGATCGGCACGTGGCACAGCACCTCTGCCGCAGCGCGTGTCGGCCGCTCCGTGTAGTGCAGTCGAGCCTCCATACGACATCACCTTGGTTGCCAACAGTTGCGCCCCGAACGGAACCCCACCCTCCCCACCTTGCCCGAGTTACAAAGCAGGACCAGTCGCTCCGGCACCGTGGGCACTGCCCCC
>BQMZ01000419.1:0-131692 GCA_036984285.1 Chlamydomonas sp. KOR1
CCGAACGCTTCAGCAAGCGTGTATACATGCACGATATGGGACTGCATGGTCGCTGGGCTCGGGCGTGGGCAGTGCACTGGCTGGCAGGGTGCGGAGTGGGTGTGGAGACCAGGTGAGCTGACCCCGGGGTGATCAGCTGCTCTGCGCACCCCGTTCCCAACACGTGCGAGCATGCTTGAACGGACCCGAACCCTTCAGCAAGCGTGTGTACATGCACGATATGGGACTGCATGGTCGCTGGGCTCGGGCGTGGGCAGTGCACTGGCTGGCAGCAGGGTGCGGAGTGGGTGTGGAGACCAGGTGAGCTGACCCTGGGGTGATCAGCTGCTCTGCGCACCCCGTTCCCAACACGTGCGAGCATGCTTGAACGGACCCGAACGCTTCAGCAAGCGTGTATACATGCATGATATGGGACTGCATGGTCGCTGGGCTCGGGCGTGGGCAGTGCACTGGCTGGCAGGGTGCGGAGTGGGTGTGGAGACCAGGTGAGCTGACCCTGGGGTGATCAGCTGCTCTGCGCACCCCGTTCCCCAACATGTGCGAGCATGCTTGAACGGACCCGAACGCTTCAGCAAGCGTGTATATACATGCACGATATGGGACTGCATGGTCGCTGGGCTCCGGGCGTGGGCAGTGCACTGGCTGGCAGCAGGGGTGCGGAAGGTGATTGGTGGAGACCAGGTGAGCTGACCCTGGGGTGATCAGCTGCTCTGCGCACCCCGTTCCCAACACGTGCGAGCATGCTTGAACGGACCCGAACGCTTCAGCAGCAAGCGTGTATACATGCACGATATGGGAGTGCATGGTCGCTGGGCTCGGGCGTGGGCGGTGCGCACTGGCTGGCAGGGGTGCGGAGTGGGTGTGGAGACCAGGTGAGCTGACCCTGGGGTGATCAGCTGCTCTGCGCACCCCGTTCCCAACACGTGCGAGCATGCTTGAACGGACCCGAACGCTTCAGCAAGCGTGTATACATGCATGATATGGGACTGCATGGTCGCTGGGCTCGGGCGTGGGCAGTGCACTGGCTGGCAGGGTGCGGAGTGGGTGTGGAGACCAGGTGAGCTGACCCTGGGGTGATCAGCTGCTCTGCGCACCCCGTTCCCAACACGTGCGAGCATGCTTGAACGGACCCGAACGCTGTATACATGCACGATATGGGACTGCATGGTCGCTGGGCTCGGGCGTGGGCAGTGCACTGGCTGGCAGCAGGGTGCGGGTGGGTGTGGAGACCAGGTGGCAGGCTGACCCCGCGGTGATCAGCTATGCTGCGCACCCGTTCCCCAGCTGCGTGCGAGCATGCTTGAACGGACCCGAACGCTTCAGCAAGCGTGTATACATGCACGATATGGGAGTGCATGGTCGCTGGGCTCAGGCGTGGGCGGTGCACTGGCTGGCAGGGTGCGGAGTGGGTGTGGAGACCAGGTGAGCTGACCCTGGGGTGATCCGCTGCTCTGCGCACCCGTTCCCAACACGTGCGAGCATGCTTGAACGGACCCGAACGCTTCAGCAAGCGTGTATACATGCATGATATGGGACTGCATGGTCGCTGGGCTCGGGCGTGGGCGGTGCACTGGCTGGCAGGGTGCGGAGTGGGTGTGGAGACCAGGTGAGCTGACCCTGGGGTGATCAGCTGCTCTGCGCACCCCGTTCCCAACACGTGCGAGCATGCTTGAACGGACCCGAACGCTTCAGCAAGCGTGTATACATGCATGATATGGGACTGCATGGTCGCTGGGCTCGGGCGTGGGCAGTGCACTGGCTGGCAGGGGTGCGGAGTGGGTGTGGAGACCAGGTGAGCTGACCCTGGGGTGATCAGCTGCTCTGCACCCCGTTCCCAACACGTGCGAGCATGCTTGAACGGACCCGAACGCTTCAGCAAGCGTGTATACATGCATGATATGAGACTGCATGGTCGCTGGGCTCGGGCGTGGGCGGTGCACTGGCTGGCAGGGTGCGGAGTGGGTGTGGAGACCAGGTGAGCTGACCCTGGGGTGATCAGCTGCTCTGCGCACCCCGTTCCCAACACGTGCGAGCATGCTTGAACGGACCCGAACGCTTCAGCAAGCGTGTATACATGCATGATATGGGACTGCATGGTCGCTGGGCTCGGGCGTGGGTGGTGCCCTAGCCCAGGAGCGTGGTTCAGGACCGGGTTCAGGAAGGGGTGGGGGCTTGGGTATGTAAGGGCTGCCTGGCAGCATCCCGAACCCTGTAGCGAACATGTGCGGGCATAAGTGAGCGTACCAAAAGCCTTAGGCACTGTCTTAACATTGGGGTTTATAATCATTGGGGTGGGGCATGGGTGGCGCCCTGCCGTGGGCACATTGCAGGGTACAAGTACGGTGCTATCATGCTACCTTCCCCAGCCCTGTGCATTCCAACAGCAGCAAATGCTATAGCTCTACTACATAAACTTATAGTGGTAGTATCGCTAGCTTCATACTATCGTTCACCTCCGCTCGCAGTCAACACCCGGTTCGATATGCACGTCAATTGTCTGACGGTGTTACGCTACTGTAGCTCATCACCTCAATATTAGAAGCTTACATGCTTGCTCGCATGGATGACTGCTCACAGCTGCTGGGGCCTGGTGGGTCACGACGGTCCGATGCCGGACGGCATTGCTCGTCGTTGCTTGACCGGTTAACAGCCGTGTTGCTTCAAGCGTGAGTACATATAATCATATGCTGCGCGTTTTCACCTGGCCTGGGTCTTGCAGGCTCAAAATGCGCGTTGACCAACACTGACCATGGCGCGTTGACCATGGCGCAGCCAGGGAACTTACGCCCCAGGGCGCCAAGATTTTAACCATGGGTAGAACTAGCACCACCACGGTGCGCGATGGAATGGTCCAAGCGAGCTGGCCCAGGGGCTGCTCACAGTTTTCGTATGGTTGAGCAGGGGCCTCTCAGTGCTGCTACCCAACCAGAGCGTTCTGGCTGGGTTGCTCTTGTTGGTGCTGGTTGGGGGGCAGGGGCCTGGCGGAGGTGTCAGGCCTCAAGCACCAGCACTGTTCAGGGGTGGTCTCCCCTGGTGGTGCCAACGGTGCCTGGTGCATTCGTGCAGGAGCTTGTGATTGGTGTGGTGTTGTGACGTATGATACGTTTGAATGAACCGCATTGTTCGTTCTGCAAGGCGGTGTCCAGGAGCCCCAGAATGGATAGACCCATTCATTCTGGGGTGGTCCCTAAAACTAATGGTTCCACATGAATGGAGGCTCCCTGAAATGAACGGCCCAGAATGAAAGGTCCTTTCCCCAAGTGTCCTCATAGTAATGGGCAGTTGCCCCATGCTTGGCGCCCTGGGCCTCCTGCCGCAACTGGCACACGCAACACGCCTGGTGGCCCTATGCCTCAGTCCATGTGTATGTGTGTGCCGGCGACAGTCAGTCCCTGCGTATCCACGAAAACCAGCTCAGCATGTGGTCTGGACACTCGACAGGTACCCGTGCTTGGCACCCTGGGTCTAGCGTTGCAGCTAACCGGTGCACCATGCTTGGCTGCCGCTGGAACGTATGTGTGTGCTAATGCTATATTGCTGCTGCCAGCCCTCACACGCCCCGTACGACGACTAGCAAGGCGCATCACCCAGGCACCCCAGTACACCCAAGCCCTGACCTCATGTCACAACACTTTGTTTTAACCACACCTGAATGCATGGCTTAGCTGTGTGGGCACTGCGTGTGAACCATGAGCAGGTCATGCGCGTGTCTTGACACGTGTGTGCGTGTAAACAAGCCCACGGGTCAGCAGACCCGTGGCCCTGTTCAGGTGGTTGTGCAGGGGATGTTCCCTGGCTGGCACAGCTGGCATGTGGGTTCTTATCACGTTGCACTGGGCCGATCCACTTCGACGTTTATGCACAATGAGGGGTATTATTTATCGTGTTGGCATCCATTCGGATGCGGGTTGCAATGTGGCAAGTTATGGGCTTTTGCCTGGCTGAGTCAGCGGACTGCTCTTTCGGCAATTGAGGGCTCTAGCGTACCACACTACGTGGCGCGAGGGTCTTGCACTGAACACATGAGTAGGCTGCTTGATTTGGGTGTGTTAGCATGGCATTTGGACCACTTGCATGCCCTTTTTGTTATTCATAGCAGGAAGATTTGCCTGCGGGTCAATCCTTCCGTACTGTCTCGGCGGCTGTCTAGCGTCGCGAGCAACGCTGAAGCGTTGCTCTTGTCTGTTCTGTCAAGCGCGACCTAACTCCCCTTTAACCAGAGAGCAACTTGGTTGTGTCTGAACAAGTCAGCGGCCCGCCGTTACCCCTGCTATCGGCGTCAAGGGGAACAAGAACCCAGCTTTGTCTCTCTGTACTCCAGTATGGGATAGCCAGCGTGCCCAAGAAGGACTGGGGGTGAGCAATTGAGTGCTGAGCTCGTAAGGGGCAGGGCTCGCTAAAGCCAGTTCACGGTCCTGGTGGTGCATGCCGCACGGCTCTGAGCGCTAGCGTCAGCGCGTCGCTCCTGAACCTGCAAGGCTAGAGCTGTCTTGCGGAAATTGGCCATTCTCCACTTGGCCGCATCGTGGAGTTGAGTTCTGGTGTTGCTGTCAAGGGCGGCTCACCGAGAGGAGCGTATTCACACTACGGGCTCAACCCGTAACTCGTACCCATACTCCATCCAACGTGCTTACAGCACGACGGCCAGAGGAACTTACTTCCTTTGGCCATACTCGTCCCTCCCAGTGGCGTGTCTTTACTCAGCTCTCGCTCAGCCAGTAACTGGGCGTGACACCTGGGCCACCACCCCCGCTCCTTGTTGTGGCTTAGCCACGACCCTGGCCATGAGCGACGACCTTCCTCGGCCGCCGGTATTCGAAACCCGGCTCAATTAAACATTGAGCTCAAGTAAGTAAGGTGGTCGTGTGGCCCTAACAGGGAGACGGATAGAATACCCTGGGCAGCAGGTGGGTCGTCAGCAGGGGAGAGAGGAAAAAGTGCCGGCGGCCAAGGGAGGTCATGGCTAAGCCACAACACGGAAAGGGGTGGAGGGTGGCCCAGCAGGAAACGTGGGCCTGACTGGAAGGGGTTAGAGCTTAGAGGTTCCTCAAGCATGGACAGCAAAAAGAATAAAAAAGGCTTGGGTGATCCAGTGTCACACTGTGAGCAAAAGCCAGGAGGTTTACCTACTACGTACGTACGTAGGGGTCCATCACAGGATTATTGAGACATAATGTTGCCACTTGGCTGGGCCTCAGCAGGCACGAGCCTGGAGGGCCCGAAACACACGCAGGACTACATGCAACAGCACACGCACACGGGAATCTATTCATCACCTGGGGCTCTGCTGTGTGCGGCCCCACGGCGACGCAGACAAGAGGACAGACCTACCCAGCACGCATACACAACACCTGCACACATGGCAAAGCGGCAGCGGTGGCCCCGTTCTTGCAGGCCATGGACATATAAAAACGCAATAGCATTGACACGTACGGAACATCCACCCTGGTGTGAATTCAGGAGGCAGGGCGAGGAGGACCTAGGTTCCCAACACTCCCACCACCATTTGGCCATGGACACATTTGCCCAGGCCTCGGGGCAGCGGCTGACCTGGACAAGCTGAAGTTGCTATGTGTTGGCGCCGTGGTCGTCAGAGTGCGTGGTGGCAGCAGCTGGCAGCAGCCGGCAGCTCAGTCGGAGGAGCAGCTCAAGGGACTGAACGTGGTCACAAGCAACATCTATGGCCCTGCTGGGTGTTGCTTGCTCGCTTGTGACAACGTTCAGTCCCTTGAGCTGCTCCTCCTCCCCATGTCCAACAGCACCACAAGCCCACAGCAGCCTGACTGGCACGGCAGCGCCTCACAAGCTAGGTAGGCCTGCTTACACCTTGCACAGTGCCCCATGCATGTCCACCATGGCCGGGCCTCACGGCATTTGCTTACGCATCTTGACGCGGCGACATGGCACATACACGCACGCATACATGCATGGAGCATGGGGGCTGGCCCACAGCGGGTTTGCTGGAGAACGCCACGTGGACTGGCGACAAGGCCGCCCTGGGGGACTGGGACAGCGGCTGACGGTGCTGAAGGGGCCTTACTTGTCACTGGTCGGGCAGGGGCAGGCGATTTCGGGGTCCTGCCACTGCGTGCGGGCCCATACTGCGGTGCACTTTGCTGCGTGGGCAGCCCGATCTATGGTCTGGGGCGCTCTATTGGCTGGAGACCGGTACTTACCGGGAACCCCCGCAGCCTCAGCCGTGAACCCAGCCGCCGGTACGTATCAGGTGGTAAGTATTAAGTTGTTTTCTGCTTTCCGTTGCCGCCACTAACCTCGCTCTATGCAGGCCGACTGTTTCCGATTCCCCTTTGCCGCTTTGCGGTTACCCCCCCTCAGGGTACACAGCCCAGCCCTGGAGCCCGGGGCTGTATGTGACGACCACTTTTGCACTTTACCAGATCGATGGCCCCTGGCTAGGAGATCAGCAACTACCCAAGGACATGCGCCACATGGCAGGGTCCCTGGCCTTGCCCCGAGGGTAGGGTTGGCCTGGGCCTCAGAACGAACCTTCTACGTATATAGAACCATTGTCACGCCCAGATGCTGCACACGTGCCCACTGAGTAAAGACACGCCACTAGTGAAGAAGGCGAAATGGCACGGGCTAAGTCCCGCCTGCCGTCGTGCAGTTGCACGTTGGACGGAGCAGTAGGATGCCGATGCCGAGAGCTGATGATGACAATAGTCCTAACCTCACAAGCTGTAACCTCCGATCCCCTAGCGTCCTGGTGGTGCGCAAACACCAGGATGCGCTCAAGCCAGCGCCCAAAGGCAGCTACGCTCGGCAGCAAGGCGCGCGTCGATGTGCGTGCTGATGAGCGCGTTGTTTCGTGGGCTGCCAAGGTCCTGGCTATCCTAAGGCGTCTGGGTTACGAGTGGCCGTCAGGGTGTCACGGGGTGGACGGGTATCTCCGCCCCATTGACATTCCTAGTGTACACAGTGCTTTTCGCAACCTTTTGGTTGATGAATGGGGTTCACATAATCAATCGCAGTCGGATCCGCGCAATTACTGTGAAAGTACTGGTGTTACCATGTCTCGGTACGTTCAGTGGATGGGGCCTCCTCCGTGTGACGAGGACGCTTCTGGTAATGTTGACACGTGTCAGTACCAGCGTGTGTACCTGCCGGCTAATCAGGTTCATGCTATCATGCGGCGTGTTTGCAATTGGCCTTTAGAGGTGTATAGGAACACTGCACGTGCACGTAGTGAGCGTGTGTGCACAAGGTGTGCTGCTGGAAAGCCTGAGGATGAATATCATGTGGTCTTTGAGTGCGCTGCTTATAACGACCTTCGGTCTAGCAGTGGGCTCTGCTTTGAGCAGGATTTCAAGTCATGGTGGGACACTTCCTGTCCTGTTAAGGTTGGACGTTTTCTTGTTGCTGTACAACAGCAACGCAACGCTACATGATTGATTCCTGATAGGTGTGGTCGGGACCAGTAAGGATCGTGTGGCCACACCACCTGGAATGTAACACAAAATGCCAAATGCCAAAATGCGCGTCAACCCCAGACAGCAGAGAACTGGCCGTAAGAGCCCTTGCCCCTTGTCAGGCTCGGCAATCAACGGTTCACCTTACTATCTACTTGGAGGACGTCGGCTATCCCATGCTAGGCTACACTACAGAGTGGTAATGGCAAGTTGTTCCCCTAACGCAAATGGGGCGGGCTGCGGACTCGCGCTGTAAGTCGGGCACTATCCTTGTTGCTTACAGTAAAGCTCTGGAGTTTTGGCACAGACCACAGTAAACCAAGCAACGCAACCAGCGTTGCTCGGGACCAGACGTAAGCGTCCCCCTGTACGGCTAGGAGAGATGCGATCTGCACCGCTCCGTGCTGACCCACTGACCCGCCTTGTCAAGCTAGGTCGCTGGCAACGCCACAAGGCAGGCCAAACACCTCACGTAAACAGGTAACGGCTCACACAACACCGAGCTTCAGGCGAGACAGGTACTATCGCCCGCTTGCACACGACTTCGCACCAGCTCGGCCCGATCACTGACGCAACAAACCCAATGGACCTCTACAAGTCAAGTGCCAACCACGAAAGGCACAAAGCCAAACCTAACATCTAACAGTGCGGTCACTCCCTTGCCACGCATGCCACCGTGGGAACCTCCCCTGCACCTGCCGGCACTCTTGCCACGAGACCGAGGTGCCCAGGACCGACACACGGTACACACAGGGCATCAACCTGCACCCCACTGCACCCAATGACAGCGAAATGACCAGGTGCAGTGCCGGTCGTGACAGCTGTCACGCCCAGATGCTGTAAAGACACGCCACTCGCCTCCTCGGCGCACAAGTGCAACGCAGTGCGTCGACCCGCGTGTCTTCGCGCACCTTGCGCTCTCACGACAGTCAGTATGTCCCTGCCTCTACAGTCTGCAGCCTCTGCTGCATCCAACCGTCTACTGTTTACCTCTCCTATTTTTTATTTTTTTTGAAAGCGTGCTTTGACGCTGTGCTCTTGCAACACGCTGGCTCAAACAGCCACCTCGCACGTCAGTCCTAAATGCTACAATGCCCCGCACCACCTGGAAATACCTGGGGCCGCATGCTCCTCTCGTGTTATACGCATGCACCTAACCTACACCAGCGTCACTGCAGACCGCCGATCCACCAGCATCACGTCCCTCGTCTCGCGGCTGTTGAATACGCACAGCCAAAACCCCTTCGACCCGTCGTCATCCTCCCACTCCAACATCGCCAGGCGCTCCCTCTGTTGAGCGGCACGGAGCCACTCGTAGCGCGCCTCATCCGCCCCCGCTACATACTCCCATGGCACCCTTGCAAACACCCCCGCTGCCGCGTTCTCCGCCGCCGCCGGCAGCGCAAGGTCCAAGGCGCCATCTCCCATGCCCAACACCACAGCGTCGAGGCTGTGTCCGTCTTGTGCTAGCTGCTGGTAGAACGAAGGCCTGGCTGCATCCCATGCCTGCTGCGGCACGTACCGCCTCACCAAACACCCCTGCGCCTCCAGCACCTCCCGAACCCCGATCGTCTCGCGAGCCGCGCTGAACACCACCTCCCTGCATCCCCCAAACTCGACGCTGCTGCTGAGCTGGCTCCACTGCCGGCTGGTCACCCGCGTGGCCTCCAGCCGACCCGCACGCACCTCTGCGTGCACCGCCCTCTCCTTGCCCTCATCATGCTGCCCCGGCATCGCGCTGGCCAACGCCACCGGCACGTTGCCCGGGTGCACATCCTTTACCCTCACGCCACCTGTCGCCCAGGTGACCTTTGCCACGGGCCCGCCCCGCGGCGCCTTCTCCTCGCGGCCGAGCAGCATGCCCCGGAGCTGCGTCGCCGTCACGGTGCCCTCCGTACCATCGTCGTACAGCACCAGGAACAGCTCCTGCCGCCCCTGCCGCTCCAGGTAGTGCGCACTGCCCAAGCGCACCTCCTCCTCTCCATGCACATTGGTGCTGCGCTGCTGCACTCTCGCGCCCTCCAGATGACGCAGACATGCCGGCACCGGGTTCCGTGACGCTACCTTGGGCTGCTGCACCTCCGCCGCTCCTTTCCCTGCACTCCGCCCCTTAACCGCCCGGCGCTCCAACCTGCCGCTGCTGCCGGAGCTGCCACTGCTAGACGCCGACTCCGACCCATCGTCCTCTCCCCCTACGGCGCCCTGCACGCCCGCCTTGACGCACGCGGGGCAGAACCAGTCGCCATCTGGGATACGCAGCAGCGGCGGGCTGAGGCAATAGGTATGCCAGCCCACTCCGCAGCCATCGCACAGCAGCATGTGCACTGGGTCCAGCGGCGACTTGCAGCCTTCGCAGGCGTGCTCCACGCCTGGCCGAGCCAGACGCGGGTCCACCTTGGGCTCGCAAATGGGCAGGTGGCACGGTGCACACTGGCGTGCATGGGCTTGGAGCGTGGCCCCGTCTTTGCCCTGCAGCACCAGCACACCGCCCTGCCTCACCTCCTTCACGCGCAGCACCGCACACGTGTGCGGCACCAGGGCCTTCTTGGAGGTGGTCGGAGTGTAGTAGACGTAGTCCCCGACCTCGAAGCGCCGCAGGCGCGGGTGGTACCCGCCTCCGCGCAGCTTGGCGTAGCGCAACGTGTCGCGATGCTGGTCTATGAGCAGGTTGTCCCCTGCGATGGCCAGGTGCCGCCTGACCGCATGGGCACGCTCGACCACCGAGGCCTCTGCCGCGTCGGGGTCATCGAAGTTCAGCGGCGCCTCGAACGTTTGGCATATGGCCGCCGGGATCGTAGGGGGCGTTGCGTGCATCAGCTGAAAAGGGCTGAAGCGCGTTGAGGTCTGCTCCGAGCTGTTGTAGCCCAGCATGGCGTAGGGCAGCAGCTCGTCCCAATCCGCCTTCTTGCCTCCGTTGGTGCGCATCATGCGAGCCAGCGCACGCTTGCAGGTCTGCATGGCGCGCTCGCTGAGACCGTTGGCCTCCGGGTGCGCAGCCGAGGTCATGCGATGGTCCGTGAGCGTATCCAACAGCAGCTGCGCGAACTCGCCCTTCCACTCCGATCCCTGATCAGTGCAGACCTCTGCAGGCGCCCCGAACCGCCCTAGCACATGGTGCAGGAAGGCGAAGGCCGTATGCTTGGCCCCTTTGGAGGTTAGCGGCACGAAGACGGCGTACTTAGAGAAGTACTCCACGCACACCATGATGTAGCGATGGCCGCGGGCGGTCTTGGTAAACGGCCCGCACAGATCCACGCCCCAGCGATAGAACAGGCCGTTGATGGGCGTGGGGTTGAGGCGCCTCGCAGCCTGTGACAATAGCCTCCACGTCACGGCGCAGCCCGTACCACCAATGCTTGGTGCGCACGAGCGCTGCCGTTCGCCGGACGCCGAAGTGCCCGGTCTCCTCATGCGCCCTCCGCACCAGCGCGTTGCGCTCTTCTGGCGCAGGCACCACCCGATGATGGCTTAGCGGCATGACCCGAAGCAAGCGCTGGCCCTGCAGCCGGTAGTGGCGCGCCCTGCGTCTCACCCTGCGCGCCTCTGCCTGGGGCCAGGCTGGGTCCACCCGTCCCTGCCTCAGGTAGGCCATGGTGTTCACGTCCATCCAGATGTCAGGGCATGTGGGCGAGCTGCGCTGCTCCGCCTGCTCCAACGCCGTGGCAAGGGCGATGAACGCGGGCCACGTGGGCTCCACCTTCGGCGCGCCCACCGCACAGGCTGCTGCCAAGCCCGGGCGCAACTGCCGCCCCTGCATCGTGCGCGCGTGGCTGCACATGACCGCCAGCGCGGCAGGTGCAGGCTGGTTGAGGGCGAGGGCTGCCGCCAGGAGCAAGCTGCTGACACCCACGTCTGCAGCCGCGTTGATCATGCTGCAGCGCTGCGTGCGCTCCAATGGCCCAAGCCCTCCCACCAGCGGATGGTAACCTTTGAGCGCCTCCCGCGTGGAGACCGATGGGGCGGTGGCCTTGACCGCACCCGGCGCCCGCTCGTACACTGTTGAGCCGTCGGTGGCTGGCATTAGCCTGGGGGCAGCAAATGCCGGGAGCGCCCCCGCCAACGGCCTGCTTTGGCCGTCGACGAATGGGCCCAAGTCTGCCAGCTCCGCCGCCGGCTCCAGTCCCGCCCGAGCCAGCTGCTGCCACGCCCTGCGCGGCAGCAGGTTGCTCCAGAGCGTGCTGCTGCGCTTCACCCTGGCCCCAAGCCGCTCCGCCTCCAGCACCACCGGCAGCCGATTGCCCAGGCGCATGCTGTGTGGGCCCTCCTCCCATTCAACCCAAAACGCCGGCGCCCTTACCTGCACCTGCTGCAGGAGCAGCAGCACTCACGCAACGTGATGCAGCGCGTTGAGCTGCGCATCCGGCAGCGGGTGCCGAGCACTCCACGACGCGCCCAGCAGCCACTGCGTGCCGTCACCTGCGCCAGCGTCCAGCAGCATGGCCTCGGTCACTTCGGCCACCGGCACCAGCAACGCGGTGAAGGCGTCCCGAAACGCCTCCGGCGGAAACTGGTGAGCATATAGCCCCGCCAGCAGCGCCAGCCGCTCCGCCACGTACGCCGTTGGCTGCTCCTGGTCCCTGGTGAGCAGGTACCGCGACACGCGAAGCCCAGCCCTGAGGCAGGCCTCAAGCATGGCGCAACACCCGCCCACTGGCTCCAACAGCGTTATCCCCGTGCTTTTGGCTGCACGGAAGAAACGCCTTGGCAGCTGCGCCTCACCCCTGACGCCGCCGACGCCGCCGCCTTGTGGCGCCAATTTGGCAGCCTTAAGCAGATCTGACGCGCGCTGGTGCAGCGCCGCCTGCCGCTGCCTCGCGCTCGGCGGGTCGTGGGCGGGCTCTGCATCCGCCTTGTCCGTCCAGTAGCCGTTGTTGCCGCGCATCAACTCCTCTGAGCTGGGCAGCAGACTGTCCAGCGCAGGCGCTGCAGCCCCCGTGGCTGCGCACACTGCCTGGTTGGCCAGAAATTGCTCCCTGGCCCTGCTGACCAGAGCCGCCTGGCACGCCGGCAGCTGCTTGACGCCCGCTGCTACCGCGGCCGCCAATGCGCAGGCGCCAGTCGATGAGCCGCCTAGCACCCAACTCACCGCGGCCGCCGTCTTGGCGCTTCCTCCTCCGCCTCCTACTCCAAGCTGCACACCGCTGGGGGCGCTGCCTGCCGGCGCGGCCTCCCATGCGGGCGCATGACGCTGCGGTCCCTCTGCCGGCTCGTGATCACACCGCGCGCCGCTGTTGTCCTCCGTGGTGGGCAAGGGGGAACGCGACAGAGAGTCTGCGTTCTGGTGCTTGGCACCGGGGCGGTGACGGATGGTGAAGTTGAACTCCTGCAGGATGAGCTGCATGCGAGCATAGTGCCCGGTCAGCCCCTCCGACGTCATGAGGTAGGTGAGCGGCTGGTGGTCTGTCACAAGCTCGAAGGGCGGACCCCCGAGCAGGTGATGCCGCAGCGTGCGGATTGCCCAGCAGGCCGCCACCATCTCACCCTTGTAGCTGGAGTAGTTCTTCTCATGGACGTTCAGCGATCTGCTGATGGCTGCGCAGATGTACTCGTTGCCGTTGTCGTCCCGCTGCCCTAGCACTGCCCCCATGCCCTTGTTGGAGAAGTCGGTGTGGAGGATGAAGGGGCGCGAATAGTCCATTCGCCGCAGGATCACGCCCTCCTGAGCAAACACCGCCTTAATGCTGTCGAACGCCGCCTGCTGCTCAGGGCCCCATGACCAGGGCACGCCCTTCCTGAGCAGCGCGTTGAGCGGAGCCGCCATCGCGCTCATGTGCGGCACATAGCAGCGGTAGTAGTTGATGAAGCCCAGGTGAGAGCGCAGCTCCGACACGTTGCGTGGCGGCTGCATGGCGAGGATGGCTGAGACCTTGGCCTGGTGGGGCGAGATGCCCTCCGAGCTCAGGTTGTGGCCCAGGTACTCAAGCACATGGGCACCGAAGATGGACTTGTCGGGGTGCGCACGAAGCCCGCAGGCGTGCAGCATATCCAGTACGGCAGCAACATGCCGTACATGCTCCTCCGGTGTGTCGCTCCAGATGAGCAGATCCTCGATGAACGCGATGGCGCAGTGGTCCAGCTTGGACTTAGCGATTTCGAAGTCCATGACGCGCTGGAACTTGGCGGATGCGTTCTTCAGCCCGTATGGCATGCGGGTGTAGGCGATGATCTTGTTGCCACACCAAAAAGCAGTTTTCGCCCTGTCCTCGGGCGCGATGGGGATCTGCAAAAACCCCTGCCGCATGTCCAGCTTGCTGAAGATGCGAGCTTTGCCGACCTTGGCAAATATGTCCTCCGGGCGGTGCAGACCGTACTTGTCATGCGCTGTGTGCTTGTTCACGGGGCGGTAGTCCTGCGCCATGCGATGCGCGGTCCACTGCCCGGTCTGCTCGTCCTTCTTAGCAGCAAGCACGGGGCTCACGACGCACACAGTAGGCCCGTCGTACTCCTCCGCAAGCCCGGATTCAACCAGCTCCTTCTTCTTCTCGGCAATGACGGCCTGCTCCTGCGGCGAGTAGCGCCTCGGCGGCTGCGCTATGGGGCCGCTCTTGGTGAGCTCGAGGGTGAACGGCCCCTGCCCGCCATGGTAGCCGGGCATCTCACGCGTAGTGTATGCAAAGGCGGTGCCCTTGCGAGCGCGAACGGTTGCCTGCAGCTCCTTCAGCTGCGCAGGCGATAGATGCCTGCTGCAGCCCCAGGTCCCGCCGCCGTCCGGTCCTTCTGGTAACGCGCGTATGCCGCAGCGTAGGTGTCGGACTCCGGGGAAAACGCGCTCACAGCCGCGAAAGCCGCCGGGTGCCGCTCGGGTGGCAGCCCCCATGCCGCCATGGGAGGCCTGCCGGCCCATCTGATCTCCTCCCGCGCGCGCTGCTGCTCATGACTGGCCAGGGCGGTAAGCGCTGCGGGGCCGATGAGGGGAGCATCGTGCGCCTCCAGTCCGGAGGGCATGACGCGTATGGGCAAGGGGCCTTCAGTCTCTGCAGGTCATACCGTAGGTTCTATGCTATATCCTAGCCTAAAATGGTGTCACGACCGGCACTGCACCTGGTCATTTCGCTGTCATTGGGTGCAGTGGGGTGCAGGTTGATGCCCTGTGTGTACCGTGTGTCGGTCCCGGGCACCTCGGTCTCGTGGCAAGAGTGCCGGCAGGTGCAGGGGAGGTTCCCACGGTGGCATGCGTGGCAAGGGAGTGACCGCACTGTTAGCGGTTAGGTTTGGCTTTGTGCCTTTCGTGGTTGGCACTTGACTTGTAGAGGTCCATTGGGTTTGTTGCGTCAGTGATCGGGCCGAGCTGGTGCGAAGTCGTGCAAGCGGGCGATAGTACCTGTCTCGCCTGGAGCTCGGTGTTGTGTGAGCCGTTACCTGTTTACGTGAGGTGTTTGGCCTGCCTTGTGGCGTTGCCAGCGACCTAGCTTGACAAGGCGGGTCAGTGGGTCAGCACGGAGCAGTGCAGATCGCATCTCTCCTAGCCGTACAGGGGGACGCTTACGTCTGTGTCGCGGCCTAACTCGTCATGATGACTTGTATGTATTCTACACGACAAGAAGTACCGTTCGAAGGTGGTGTGACTACGTGATCAACGTGAAGACCGCCATGTGGCATGGTTTCGGTGCCGAGGAGCCGAGGAGCCGTGTTTCTACGCCAAGACCAAGATCCTACAGCTGGACTTCAGTACAAGTTCGATATCAAAATGTCAAGCGTGTGATTGCGTGATAAGCGTGAATGGTTTGCGCTTGCGACGGCATGCGCGCGAAGGTTCTCGGCTTCTCCGAGCTGCCTATGGAGCTGCAGGAGTTGCGAGTAATTGGATGATATCAGTAGCTATTGCACGTAGGTGTTTGAAGGTGCCTATTGGCTCCGGGAGGCTTCCCGAAGAGCCCCGTGTTCAAGTATTTTACGCGTGCAATCCGCGTGAGTAAGCAGGTAGCGAGCAGCCATTACCAACAACTACTATTCCATCAGGCTACCCACATTTGATACAGTTGATCAACCTTTGGTCTCACGTTCCGTCGCAGCAGCAGCAGTACTACTCTTAGTCACTGCTTGGCTAGCGCGAGTCCCAGTCGACCTTACGTCGCTGGCTGTTGAGATCCTTTACCTTGATACAGTCTGTTATACCAAGCCAAAAGCAGTCGTGCTGTCGTAGCGCAAGGGCCGGTGAGGTCCAAGGACACGCGAGGCGCAGTCTGGTGCAAGCGCGGACGAGGAGGTAACAGTAACATCCTTTGTAAGTGCGTGCAGGAATATTGTGACTCGCCCAAGCCTCAAGGTGCCTCTGTCAACTGCCAGCTACCGCCCGTGCCACGAGGGTAACGCATAAGTCAGGTCAAGGACTCAGGAGCAGCCTGCCTGCAGCTAATTCCCCAGCAGCGAGGTCAGCAAGTGTCTGCGTAGGGTACGCCTGGAGTGCACGACAAGCAGCCGGATTGACAGCTTAGGGGACGGAGCACTTATTGCCTTGCGCAGCCTTGCACGTGTTCTGTTCTGAGTGACGCACACCCACTGAGCAGCCTAGGAGCAGGCGGTGTCCCTCTGGCAACCAATAGACCGCAGCTTACTTGGCACACAGCATTCGCACTAGCAGCAAAGGCCTCTGGTATCGGCTGTTCACTTGGTACAATCTCAGGCTCTGGTTCCCTGCTTGCAGCTTGCCCTTGCAGCAGCGCGGCAGCATCAGTAGGACAGGTCCTTGCTTACTAACCTGTGCGCCCCTCCCTCTTCCCCCAAGCCCTCCCCGCAGGTAGTCCAAGCTTTCCTGTTCCTGTTTATGGTTTATTACGGCTATATCTGAGTACGACACGTCTCAGCAGCACGCCGTTCTCTATCGGCACAGCTCAACAGCAGCTCTGCCATTGCTCTGGTTCCAACGCAAGGGCTACCGTACCGGTATCCCTCTGCTCTGATACGCTTCCGCTATCCCACTACGCTTCCGCAAAGCGCAATACTCTGAGGACTCCGTTCTGGTCTACTCCGACCAGCTTTGATACGTCCGGTGCCCTGTCCCTTCCGCAGCAGGAGCAGCCGTCCGTGTGCTAGGGCCCAGGTGGTTTGGGCGTGAAGGTAACGCTGGGAAACCGTCCAGCCGACATGCGTCTGTCGTCACACAGGCACGTGGGTGCCGCAGCAGCCCAGTCCTACGATCCTGTGCAGCCCTACAGCTCGTGGTGACGCGCCAAAAGCCGAAAAAATTTCGTGTCTTAACGCTCATCGCGTCTGGGGTTTAGTAGGGTGTGACATCTGGTCCCGCGCAACGCTGGTTGCGTTGCTCGGTTTACTGTGGTCTGTGCCAAAACTCCAGAGCTTTACTGTAAGCAACAAGGATAGTGCCCGACTTACAGCGCGAGTCCGCAGCCCGCCCCATTTGCGTTAGGGGAACAACTTGCCATTACCACTCTGTAGTGTAGCCTAGCATGGGATAGCCGACGTCCTCCAAGTAGATAGTAAGGTGAACCGTTGAGTGCCGAGCCTGACAAGGGGCAAGGGCTCTTACGGCCAGTTCTCTGCTGTCTGGGGTTGACGCGCGCCTTGCTGCCGAGCGTAGCTGCCTTTGGGCGCTGGCTTGAGCGCATCCTGGTGTTTGCGCACCACCAGGACGCGAGGGGATCGGAGGTTACAGCTTGTGAGGTTAGGACCATTGTCATCATCAGCTCTCGGCATCGGCATCCTACTGCTCCGTCCAACGTGCAACCGCACGACGGCAGGCGGGACTTAGCCCATGCCATTTCGCCTTCTTCACCACAGTAAACCGAGCCTTTCTGAAACACCAGAAAAGGTGAACCGCGGATGACAGGGCTGACGGTTGCCCGGATACCGTCCCCTCACCCCCCCAACCGTCAACCCTGTTAGCCGCCACGCTCTCTGCTACAGGTTGTGCCGTCTTTGGGTTTTATAGGGGGAACCATACTGTTGCGCCAGCCGGGACTTGATCTCCGGTCTGGTTGACGGGCTTGTACAGTAAACCGAGCCTTTCTGGAACACCAATTAGGTTAGGTTAGGTTCTTACAGGGGACCTCTTCGGTCGGGGTGTCGTACCACACGGGGCCTGCTACTTACATACCGTACTTGCCCTACGTATGGGCCCTGACTGACGGTGGTCCCCTATAGAATAGGCCACTGGATACGGGTCGCCTTTAATGGCTTCGCATAAGCCAAGGTCCCGTGTTCGAACCCCGGATGACACACTTCCGGCATGAAGCGTGGTGGTCTGTCAGCCCTAGCCGAAACCCACACCGGCCTAGGGAGGTCATGGGGCTTCGGCCCAAGGAGAGGGGTGGTGGCCCAGGATACGTGGGCCCGACCGGAAGGGGACCCCCAGCATGGAGAGCAATGCTCAGAAAAAAAAAATGATTGACCTGTCTGCGAGTGTGGCAGAGTGCGTGGTGGTGACGTCTGGGGTAGTACGCAGGTGCCGCGTGGACTTGGGCCGCAGTCCATGCTTCAATGCCCTTGGTGGTGCCTGCTGCTACGTACCCGGGTGCCATGAATGTTCGGCTCTGCCGTGCTTATTGACTGCCTGTGCATAGGTCTTCATGGTATGCCGCCCTAGCCGCGATTACTAGGCCTGGGCAGTAGCAGGCTTTTTTGCTTTGGGAGGGCTGTCTCGTTGCCCTCTCGGGGTGGTGGGTGTGGTACGACACCCCGACCGAAGAGGTCCCCTGTAAAAACCTAACCTAACCACACCCACCACCCCGTACTAGCCCTACGCATGGGCCCTGACTGACTGACCTGTCTGCGAGTGTGGCAGAGTGCGTGGAGGTGACGTCTGGGGTAGTGCGCAGGTGCCACGTGTACTTGGGCCGCAGTCCATGCTTCAATGCCCTTGGTGGTGCCTGCTGCTACGTCCCTGGTCGCCATGAATGTTCTGCCCTGCCGTGCTTATTGACTGCCTGTGCATAGGACTTCATGGTATGCCGCCCTCGCCACGATTACTGTACTAGGCCTGCTGGGCAGTAGCAGGCTTGTTTGCTTTGGGAGGGCTGTCTCGTTGCCCTGTCGGGGTGGTGGGTGTGGTACGACACCCCGACCGAAGAGGTCCCCTGTAAAAACCTAACCTAACCTAACCCCGAGAGGGCAACGAGACAGCCCTCCCAAAGCAAACAAGCCTGCTACTGCCCAGGCCTAGTATAGTTATCGTGGCGAGGGCGGCACCTGCAGCAGAGAGCGCGGCGGCTAACAGGGTTGACGGTTGGGGGGGTGAGGGGACGGTATCCGGGCAACCGTCAGCCCTGTCATCCGCGGTTCACCTTTTCTGGTGTTTCAGAAAGGCTCGGTTTACTGTGGTGAAGAAGGCGAAATGGCCCGCCTGCCGTCGTGCGGTTGCACGTTGGACGGAGCAGTAGGATGCCGATGCCGAGAGCTGATGATGACAATGGTCCTAACCTCACAAGCTGTAACCTCCGATCCCCTAGCGTCCTGGTGGTGCGCAAACACCAGGATGCGCTCAAGCCAGCGCCCAAAGGCAGCTACGCCGGCAGCAAGGCGCGCCAACCCCAGACAGCAGAGAACTGGCCGTAAGAGCCCTTGCCCCTTGTCAGGCTCGGCACTCAACGGTTCACCTTACTATCTACTTGGAGGACGTCGGCTATCCCATGCTAGGCTACACTACAGAGTGGTAATGGCAAGTTGTTCCCCTAACGCAAATGGGGCGGGCTGCGGACTCGCGCGCTGTAAGTCGGGCACTATCCTTGTTGCTTACAGTAAAGCTCTGGAGTTTTGGCACAGACCACAGTAAACCGAGCAACGCAACCAGCGTTGCTCGGGACCAGACGTAAGCGTCCCCCTGTACGGCTAGGAGAGATGCGATCTGCACCGCTCCGTGCTGACCCACTGACCCGCCTTGTCAAGCTAGGTCGCTGGCAACGCCACAAGGCAGGCCAAACACCTCACGTAAACAGGTAACGGCTCACACAACACCGAGCTCCAGGCGAGACAGGTACTATCGCCCGCTTGCACGACTTCGCACCAGCTCGGCCCGATCACTGACGCAACAAACCCAATGGACCTCTACAAGTCAAGTGCCAACCACGAAAGGCACAAAGCCAAACCTAACATCTAACAGTGCGGTCACTCCCTTGCCACGCATGCCACCGTGGGAACCTCCCCTGCACCTGCCGGCACTCTTGCCACGAGACCGAGGTGCCCGGGACCGACACACGGTACACACAGGGCATCAACCTGCACCCCACTGCACCCAATGACAGCGAAATGACCAGGTGCAGTGCCGGTCGTGACACCATTTTAGGCTAGGATATGGCATAGAACCTACGGTATGACCTGCAGAGACTGAAGGCCCCTTGCCCAACTTCTCTCGGGCCTACGCACGCGGCAGCAGCTTGGCGGGCATTTCGTGCACCAAGGCAGGTAAGAGTCACCTGGAGTTCCATGCCTTTTTACCATGTTTAACAATCCCCCTTGCAGCATTATTCCCGAGTGCATTAATCAGTGGGGTACCAAAAGGCTCGATGTTGGGAGGGGGGGTGAGAAGGAGGACAACAGAGGCGCCAACCACAAGCTTTCTAGGAAAAGTCGTAAGAGATAGGAGACGACCGAATCGAGGGGTAGAACGGCCCAAGACGCTTTCCTGTCTCCGGCTTGGGCCAACCCTACGCCGCTGGTGCAGGATGTGCACCCTGATCGCGCATTAGGCCCTGGCGTTGGGGCCTTGGCACCTTTGTGGGGCAACCCCCTGCTGCCTAACTCCAGGGCAGCGGAGGGCCCGGGCACGTACGGGGGGAGGGCAAGGGACTCCCCTGGCTGCACCAGACGCCTGCACCATGTTTGGCGATTATCGCATGATAGTGGGCTGATATGGAAGTTGTCGCACGTCCGGGCGAGGGGAGACCAATGGGTGATAATTACAACGCCCGAAGGCCCGGCGGAGCACATATCACGGGTCGACCCGAGTCACCGGCAGTGCATAATGGCGGGATGTTGGATCCGCGTACTGTACAACATTGCAGGAATGGAGCGAAGGCATGGCGCTGTTTATGTGATCAGAACTTTTGTTTAAAGGCTAGTACATGAGCACACCGCCTGTCAGTATGCTGCTAAGTGTTGCAGGAGTCAGCCATGAATGAAGTCGCAATACCCCACTGCTCGGTGTGCTTCAGAGAATATGGGCCTGGGCTACAACGCCCTTGGGATCTTGGGTGTGGACATTGCATATGTCAACGTTGCTATGCGAGCCTGGCGACGAGCGGGCGTCGGCAGTGCCCCATCGACCGGACTGCCTGGGACAAGCCGCACGTCAACTACGAGCTACTGAACTTTATAGAGGCTCTATTAAAGGCACGGGGCTTAGGATCAGAAGGAGATAGGCCTGGAGGCGAGGGCGCGGCAGATGAAGTTGAAGAGCATGAGGGCACTCTCCCGCCTGCGTTGGCGCAACTCCTGCAGCAGGAGCGTCAAGGTGAGCAGCAATCCAGACGTCTTTATTCCTGGGGATGGGGACAACATTAGGAGGGTTCACCGTCACCACCTTGGACGCACAGCCCTCGACGCCATGAATGCGCTCGCTGGGCACGGTCGTGCCGAGGCAAACAGCGGCACCTTTTGCACGGCAAGCTCGCGCATGTAAGTACTTGCAAACTCCAATAGCACGTTCCTAACAGACGCGCCCTCGCTCTAGGATTCCGTCCTACTGTTCTTGCATCTGCCTGCCCGCAGCTGCCGCCGCACGCCGCTGGCTGCCGGACCCTTTCCGCCCCACCGGGCGACTGCTGCTACAGCTGTCTGACGTGTGGTCGGCAGCCGTGACGGGCTCAAACGCCGAGCACCGGGATATGGGGTTGCGGGAGGCGGTTGGCCACCTGGCCATCCTGGCCCCACCATGGGCTGCGGCCGTGGGGCGTGTGGTGGGCCCGGCCACAGCTGTCATCGCCGTCCTGTACGGCTGGAGGTGGATTGTCGCGATTGGTCGCGGACTTGCAGGGTTCTGTGTGTCGGCGCACCAAGGCGGATAGTTGTGCACGAGGGGGTGGCATGGCAGGATTCCTGTGCTGCCCCGCTGCGGGTCGTGCGCGTGCCTAAGTACCAATGTGCTTCATGCTCCAGTAGACTCAGCTCCAACTTCCTTCACTTTCCATGTTACGCACCGCAGGTACTTCGCCGCGGTCCTGCTGCTGGTGGCCCCGGTGGTACTGTCGGGCTCGGCGTGCCTGGAGCTTCGCGGCCGCAGTTGGGCCATGGTGGGTGTGGGTTAAGTTGGCCGTGGTGGGTGTGGGGCGGGTGGGGAACTGTGTGGTAGGGTGCTGTGCAGGAGTGGGTTACGGCGTGTGCGGGGGTGGTGGGTGTGGGGTGTGGGGCGGGCGGAGCACAGTGTATAGCGGCTGGGACGGTAGTTGAGTAGGCATGCAATGTGTTAGTGTAGTGCGGTTGTGTGGGTGGGCTGTGATGGGTGGCGGCGGGCGGGACGCTGCGTGAATGGGATGCAGCACCCACAAGGCGGAAGCAACCGCCCACAACACTCCTCACTCCCTGTCCCCACCTCAATCCACCCCAGACGTCTGCCTGCGCGCTGTCCGGCGCACTGGGCAGCGCCGCCCCTCTGCCCGCCCTCCTCCGCACCGGCCTGCTGCAGCACCTGCTGGCGCTCCTGCTGCTGGTGCTGCTGTCCGTGTGCGTGGCGCACGCGCAGCACTGCACTTGCGTGCTGTCTCAGGCGGCGCGGCGGCGCAGCGTGCAGCTGCTGGTGGTGGCGGTGGCGGGCGGGCTGTGGGCGCTCGGGTGGCTGCGGCCCGAGGGCGCGGGGCCGCTGGGGCATCTGGCGGTGGCGGCACTGGCGGCCAGGGCGCTGGGGCCGCCCTTCGCGCTGCTGCTGGCGGTGGTGAGTGGGACTGCCGCAACGTCCATGTGCTGCTGCTGCAGCACCCAGCAGCCTGGCGCCCTACCGGCTTCATTCTTTTCTGCTGCCCCCTCCCTCACATGCTAGTCGCTCATCCCCGGGCTGTTCCTGACTCTCGCAATGCGCCCACGCTTGGCCTTGTGATAGGCCGGTATCAACGTAGTACGTATCAACCGGTTACGTGGTGTTCCTCGCAGGCTGTCCTGGGCGACCACAGGTCCTCGCTCCCCGCCGATGCGGCCACCATGGTGTCGGGCCCCTCCTCCTCCTCCTCCTCCTCCTCCTCCTCCCCCGCCGCCGCCACCACTCTGGCGCTGCAGTCCCCCGCCTCGCCCTCCTCCTTGCCGCTGGCGCTGGCCCTGGGTGCGCCGCAATGGCCTTCCCGCTGCGAGCTGGACTGGGCGCTGCTGCGGGCCGTGGCCTTTGTGGGGGTGTTGTGCTGCACGGGGTCCATCCGGTGGGTGGGGTGACTTGCACTGATGCTGGATCCGCATGCACCCAGGGGTGCTGAGCTGCACGGGGCCCGTCCGGTGGGTGGGGTACATCGCACTGATGCTGGACGCTCATGCGCATGGGGTGCTGTGCTGCGCAGGCTGCAATACATGGGAGGGGCGAACTGCACGCATGTAGGTTCGCATGCACATGACGGGTGCGTTGCTGCACGGGATGTGGGATACCGTAGTGCTGCGTGCGGCGTGGGGCTGCGGAATGACGCACCCTGAGCAGAGTGCGAACACTTGAGTGTACATATGGTTGCAGAGGGCAGACGTGCATAGGGGTTCCCCAAAGCAGCTACCCTCGCAGACTCGAGGACGCGTGTTCCTGTCCTGCTCAACAGACCAGACCTCAGCATTCAGTCCTCGTCGATGCTACTGATGTCTACATGCTGCATGATGTTCACTGGCTACATGATGTTTACCTTTCCTCTGCTTGTGCGCCGCAGGCTGGCAACGGCCGCCAACGTGGCCCTCCACGGCGCCTATTACCTGACCCGCATGGTGTCGCAAAACCGCCTTTTGCTGCGCCTCTTTCGCCTGGAGTCGGCGGCGGCGGCGGCGGTGGCCGACGCCGCCGCCGCTGCCGCCACCGCAGCACAGGTGGCGGCGGCGCTGCGGCGGCAGTACGGCACCCGCCGGCAGGTGGCAGCTGCAGAGGCAGCCGCAGGTGGAGGTGGGGAGGCAAGGGGATCTGGAGCTGGCGGGAGTTTGGATGCTGGTGGTGCAGGAGGTGGAGGAGGTGGAGGCGGGCGTGTGCAGGTGGATGTCGGGGCAGAAGCAGATGCGGGTGCAGGCGGGGAACAAGGAGGAGGATGTGGCGGAGGTGCCCAGGCCGACGTCTGGGCAGCTGCAGGTGCTGATGCGGGTGCAGGTGCAGTTGCGGGCACGCTGGGCACCGGTGCTGCCGGGGCGGCGCCGAGCGTCGCGGGGTCGATGGCGGGTCCTGCCAACACGGCAGCAGGTGCAGGTGGGGCGGCTGCTGTGGCGCCAGCGGCAGCGGCGGGAGCGGGAGCGGGAGCGGCAGGGGCTGGGCCGGGGTCCGGCGGGGGCGCGGGCGGGGCCGCGGCGGCGCTTATGGGGATGGGAGAAGAGGTGCATGTGTTGGGAGGAAGCGACCTGGAGCAGCCGGCTGAAGAAGTGCAGGAGCCTCTGTCGGAGCTGGTGGACCGTGCGAACGCGATCGTGGCCGAGCATGGCCACCTTGGGCTGTCGGGCTTGGTGCGGGAGGCGCTGCGGGAGCGGGAGCAGTGGGAGGCGGGGCGGCGGGGGCAGCAGCAGCAGCAGCAGCAGCAGCAGCAGCAGGAGGAGGAGGCTGATGCAGCTGCGGCAGCTGCGCCCAGTTCCAGGCGCGGTCACAGCGAAGAGCGGATGACAGGAGCGGAAACTGCGTCCGCAACATCCCCATCGGTGCAGGTGGTACGGGCGAGCAGCTGCGGGCAGCTCGAGGGCGAGGAGCGGGGCGATGGGGAGGAGGCGGGCCCGATGAGGCGGGCACTGGCAGCAGCAGAGAATGGTGGGGGCCCCAGGGCAGTTGCAGGGGAGGGTCCCGGGCAGGAGGCTGCACAGGAGCCCGGCGGGCAGGGCGATGCGGGCGACGCTCAGGCGGGCGGGCAGTTGGTGAGCAGCGAGGGAGCAGGTGGCGAGGTGGAGGTGACAGCAGGGAGGTTGGGGGAAGTGGCTGATGCCGAAGCTAGTGCACGCCATCTGGCCCCCGCCGCTCCGGAGGGAGCATGGGGGTGGGAAGGTGGGGCCGCGGGGCCTGCTGAGCGTGGAGAGGGCCCACAGGAGCAGGCGGCGGGGCCCGCGTGTGGGGTGCTGGCAAAGGACAGCACGGCCCGTATGGCAGCTGGGGCGGCAGGGCATGCGGAGGGTACTGAACAGGAGCAGGACGCGATGGCCGTACTAGGGGAGAGTCACGGCGGCGGCCCTGAGCACCAGCAGCAACTTATGGGCTTCGTGGCTGAGTCCGTGGAGACTGCGGACGACGCTGACGGGGCTGGTATGAAGTCGATGGAGCTGGTTGATGGGCCGGGCGCTGCTGTGTCATGGGCGGCGGGAGAGGAGGGAGAGGAGGTGCTGGCGCGGGCGAGTTGCGGGTCCCCTGGGGCGCCGGCTGGGGCCACGCGGGCTGAAGAGGAGGATGTTGGTGGCGCGGGGGCGGGGTCCGCGGCCTCTGGAGCGCCAGTCGTGGATGCGCGGGTGGATGGGGCAGTGCATTCTGCTGCCGGCCGTGGCGGAACCTCTCACCTGCCTGCGAGGGGAGGGGCTGGGGACAGTGGGCAGTTGCTGGCCGCTCACAGCACCGCGCCCGGGACACCAGTTGGGTGTCTGGTCCCTGCAGATGGCAGCACGCAGCAGGCAGCGGACACGCCCTCCCTTGGTGCTGATGGTGTAATGCAGCAGCAGACGACGACGCAGCAGCGGCGTAGCAGCCGCGGCGCAGCGGCGGTTGCTGGCCCAACAGGCAGTGCTGTCAAAGCGAGCGGCCCCATTGATGGCGAGCCTGATGGTAGCGGGTCTCCTAGCTCGCCGTCGGGGAACGCCAACGGCGGGCTGCTGCTCCCCCCACCCGTGGCACCCGGCAGCGGCAGCAGCAGCCTGTGGCAGCCACGGGCCGCAATTGCAGACACCCCACAGCCTGCAACACCCGGATGTTTACCAAGCGCTGTAGGCGGAGCGCAGAGCAGCTCAGGGAACGGTAACGGCGGAGAGGGCGCAGGCACGTCGCCTTTTCCCTTCCCTGCGCAAGGCCCGGCTGTGGCCAGCAGCCGACCGGTTCGCGTGTCCAGTAGCGACTCAGGCAGGAGTAGGTCGGCCGCCGCCGCGCAGGGGGGCAGCGGCAGCGGCGGCGGCCGATCTGGCCGGAGGTCTGCATCGTCCTCGGGCAGGCAGGGGCCGGGGCAGGGACAGGGGCAGGCGGCCGGTGGCAGGCAGGCGGCCGCCGCTGCCGCAGGCGGTGGCGGCGCTGAGCGCGGGAGGAGTGGCAGCCGGGCGCAGCCGCAGCCTCGCGGGGGCCTTTATGACGACGGTAAGAAATTGCAGGGGACCCTACAACGCCTTTCTATGCCAACTGCGCACTACCAAGTCATTTGCGGCTGCCTGTAAGTATAAGAGTATGGTACAGTTCAAGCATAAACCTTGTGTGAACTGCCTCCCCGCTGCAGTGGTCCGGGCGGGCACCGCTGCCATCCTGTGCCAGTGGGCGGCTCACGTGCCGCCGTGGCCGACCTTGGTGCGCTGGCTGGGGGCTTCCACGGGCCTGGGCGCCGTGGCCCCCGTGCGGCTGCTGGACTGGGCGGCGGGGGTGGCGGCAGCGGGCATGCTCGCGCAGGTGCGTTGGCCGGGGACGACGTTTACCGGTAGACGCCTAATGGTGGGACTGTACGGGACTTGTGTTTGATTGAAGGGGAATGGCGCAGGTGCGTAGGGGACCGACCCATGGGGCTGTGATGCATGCTGTGATGATTAAAGGACCTGTGGGGTCGTTGTACGGTAATGCATGCATAATGACGGGGCTGCGGAGGTGGTGGCTCGAGTGGGTTTGGAGTTCCAGGAGCGAGCACGGGCGAGTGTGTGTGGAGTACTTGCTGCGACTACAAGCATGTTAATGGTGTACTACGCGTTACTGGCCCGCAGCTGGCGACCCTGGCCGTCACCGGCAAGATGTACGGCTGCGTACGACCCCTCCGCGTCATCGCCACCCGGACCACCAACGCTGGTAACGGCAACAGCACCAGCAACGACAGCGGCGCGGCCACCAGCAGCAACGGCGATGGCAACGGCGACGGCGACGGCAGGGGCAACGGCAACGGCCAGACGGGAGACGCGGCAGAAGGCACGGGCGGTGGGGTTGCGGCGTCGGGGACCCTCCTGGCTGGCGGCGGCGCCAGCGGCATGGGCATCGGCAATGGCAATGAGCAGACGGGAGACGCTACAGGAGGCGCGGGCAGTGGGGCCCCGGGGCTTCCGGCGGATGTAGGCGCCGGCAGCAGCGGCAGTGGCAGTCAACAGTTGGAGGACGCAGCAGTCGCGGGCGGACTGCTCGTGGCGGCGCCAGCGGTAGCGGCAACGGCAGCTGCAGCGGCGAGGCGGGGCACGCTGCGGTGGGCGGTGGGGAGGCAGGCCTCCCTGCTGGCGGCGAGGGCGCCAGCGGTAGCTGCAACGACAACGGCGCCCACGCATCGGAAAACACCACGGTCGCGGCGTCGGCGAGGCTCCCCGCTGGCGGCGCCGGCGCCACCGGCACCGACAGCGGTAGCGGCAACCAACCGCTGGACAACGCGACGGTCGCGGCGTCGGCGGGGATCCCTGCTGGCGTCGGCAGCGGCAGCGGCAGCGGCAGCGGCTGCGGCAGCGGCAGCGGCAGCGGCACCCGCCCATCGGACGGCGCAGCGGTGGTGGCGTCGGCGGGGCTACCTGCCGGCGGTCCCGTGTTCCGCGCTATGCGGGCCTCGACGTCGGGGCGGCTGGGGGCCGGCGGCAGGGGGGCCAGGAGCCGCAGCACCACCAACAGCGGCAGTGGCAGCAGCAGCAGCAGCAGCAGCAGTACCGGTATCTTCTCGCTGGACGTCAAGGCCCTGCTCAAGTACAACCTGGCGCTGGCAGGTAAGGTGGTTGGGTGCGTGGGGTGGCGGGGGCATGTTACGTGCAGATACTCTCGCTGGCAGGTGCGTAGGTGCTACCTTGAGAGGTGTGGTCAGTGCCTAGACATGCGCCCCCACCATGTGCCGAAACCCTTCATCTGCGTTAAACCCCTGAATGCCATAGCGCAGTTGGCATGTTTTGCACCCATGTGCATATGACCGACATCCCAACTCGCTGCGCTGCATGAGAAGCCCCGCCCTGTGCCCAGACCTTTCTGCTTCCTGGCTTCAAAGCTCCTGGAGTACTAGAACATTGCTGAGGAAGCCCCACCCTGTGCCCCACCTGCAGCCACCACGCTCTTTTACCGGCTGATGTACGCGCTGTGGCGGCCGCTGCCCTTCGCCCATGCCGGGCTGTGGAGCAACATGGAGCTGGTGGCACGCCTGGTCTTGGCGGGGCTGCAGGTGGGGTCCGGGAGGGCAAGGGAAGGGAGACATACACCAGTGGGTGTGTACATGGACACGAAGAACCTGTGCAACGGCTCGGCGTTTCGAGGAGGGGCACGTGCATTGTCCGAAGCGTGTTGACGAGCCCGCAAGTGTGCGGTAGCTCAAGGTGCGCCGGCATTGCGTACTGCCGTACGACGCCCGTGCACATGGAGTTCTGCAGCGCGGCGCGTTGTAGCTTGGCACAGTGCAAGCCCTTCGGTGTCTGACAGCTGCTATCATGCCCCCGTGTAAATTGTGTGCAGGCGTCTGGCGTTGCAGCGCCGCTGGCCCCCCGTCAGCCCAGCATCCTGCCCTTCATGGGCCTGGCCCTCTGCCGCAACGCGCCGGACGCCGTGACCGCTGCAGACGCCGGCAGCAGCAGCGGACGCAGCACCACGACAAGGACCACAGCTACCGCCACCAGGCGCAGCAGTAGCAGTAGCAGTAGCAGCAGCGGGTCACGGGGCAGCGCCAACGCGGCCTCCAGCAGCCAGCAGGCGGCCAGCGATAGGTCAGAGTGGGGCGTATTTGGCGACTGCTCGACCATAGCCCTTCTTACCGCGTTTTCGCAGGGTCCCGGCGGGTCCTCCCCTGTGCAGGAGGGACAGCTGCAGGGCGCCCTGGTGCCCGCAAGTGCAGCGCAGGCGGGGCAGCCGGGAGCAAGCCAGGGGCTGCAAGGGCGCCGCCAGGCAGCGGCTGGGGGGGATGCACCCAGTGGTGGTACTGTGGGTGTGGGGTCCTGGGCGCCCGCTGCTGCTGCTGCTGCTGCTGGGGGTGCAGGTGGTGGTGGTGGAGGTCCGCTGGGGTCGGGGTCATGGGCTTCAGCGGCTGGTGGTACGGCCCAGGTCAGCAGGGAGGGCTCGGGTGGGTTAGCTTGGCAGGATGCGGAGGAGCAGGAGGGGGGAGAGGAGGCGGTGGAGGAGGAGGTGGAGGTGGAGGTGGAGAGCGACGGCGGTTGGTGTGGGTTGGGGGGCTGGGAGAGTGAGGAGGCCGGCCCGAGCGACTCTGGCAGACGGCGGAAGCTGCAGCTGCAGGGCGCCTCGCGGCACGGGCGGCAGCAGCAGCAGCAAGAAAACGAGGGCGTGGCAGGCAGCAGCAGCTTCCTGCAAGGCAGTGCTCCCGTGCTCAGCATTGGCACTGTTGGTGACTGCAGCCTTCGGCGCCGCCGGGTGCATGCCGTACGGAGGGGCGGTACAGCAGCGGGCCACGGTGGCGGCGTACGGCAGGATGGCGGCGCGGCGGTTGCGGGCGTTGGCGGTGTGGCTGGATGGGAGGGTCCGGGGGCAGGCGCAGCAGCTGCGGCTGGGGACCGGGCTGCGGAGGCTGGGCACGGCACAGCCTGAGTCGGCAGCAATAAATGTGTGTGTATCGCTCTTTAGTAACATAGACGGAGTAATGCTGCACTTGGTTGCATGGGGCCGCCGAGAGGGAGAGAAGGCTATGGCGAGAAGCGACTAGACAGCGTGGAGTGGCGACTGGCGAGTTAACGGGGGACACTGGCGGGTGTGCGGGAGCTTCGCTCCAACATTGGTGGGACGGGGCTCTAACGGGTGCATGTATCTGGGATGTACACACTTGATGTTGGTCATGTTGCAAACTCATGGCAATAATCGCACCAAGTTGTGGTAACTTTGGCAGCAGTAGGGAGATAGCAGTAGGGCCTTCTTCCTTACAGTAATGCGGCTACACGTCGTGCGCATCCTCACTGCCCACTGAGGCCTGCACTGAGAGTGTAGCATTCTTGGAGTGGCACACGGACGGGCGACGGGGCCAGGCTCCCATGCACCGTCGTAGGGCTCCCTAGGCAGACGTGACAGTGCATCGGCCTGCAGGGCCGGCAGTTGCCAAGCCGTTACATGGCTGCCTTGGCATGTAACACAAAGAACCTGGACAACCCGATGCGTCCCGTTCACTCGTTGCAAGGTGCCGTGTCGCATGTTGGTTCGGTGTGGGACTGTGGGTTTTTACAGGGAACCCCTTCCCTTCAGGGTGTCGTACCACACCCACCACCACTGTCGCATGGCACAGCGCCTCAAAAGCCAACCCAAATGTACCAGCTGTGTACCACAACACCAATCAGCAGAAGGTGCATGCCGCTGTCCCATGCACCCATGCACCGTACCGCACATCACACATGCGTACCGGTGACATAATGCAGCCTTCTCAGGCAGCAGGATCACCGCAGCCCGTTCCTAACCGCGCTTGACGCAGCGCAAGTGCTGCATATCCCAGTTCCCATCTGGCACAGCGTGTCATAGACACGTTCACCAAAGCCGCCAACCTCCGCTCACGGCGCCATACTCCTCATCACCTTGCGCATAATCCCCCATGCAGCGGAGGAGCACCCATGCCGTACAGTGCTCTTGTACGCCAAGGCGCACTCGACCCTCCCAGAATGCGCCTCGCTGCCGCCGCCCAGTACCCTCTGAACGCCCCGCATGACCCCCGGCGAGTCCCTCGCCCTCATTGGGGGGGGCGGGGGTATGCTCACCCTCAGCCCTTACCGCCCGGCCCCCACCGCGCCCGTGCCCGCCATGCTCTTAAGTAGCGTCCGCGTGCGCATCGGGGTCCCTCAGCCCTCACCGCCCCGGCCCCACCGCCCCGGTGCCCGCCACGCTCTTGAGCAGCGTCCGCTTTCGCGTCTTCTCCATGGTCAGGATGTCGATCTTGCGCTTCCAGTCCGTGAGCTGCTTCTCCAGCTCCGTCACCTCGTGCTTGAGCTTGATGTAGTCCATGATGGTGGGCGTGTCGCTGCGGGGTGCAACGGGAGTGCGGAACGCATCAAAGACATATCTGATGCGTGTGGATGCTTGCGCTTGTTATAGTCTATGCTGGTGGGCGTGTTGATGCACATAGGGGTAAAGTGGTTGTGGTACAGCACACTCAACCGGTGCTGGTGGTGGTGATGATGGTGGGCCTGTCGCTGCGGTTCAGGGCGGGGCAGGTTGAAGGTAGGAATTTCCTTGTGGTCTGCACTGTCGTGCACCGATGCTAACACAAAAGACCAAAATGGTGTAGCAGTTTCCGTGGTCCTCGTGCTTCCGCACACGGCTTCCTCTCAGTCCCCCGTCCTTCCTGGACCCGGCCGACCTCCATTTGTGTGCACAGCCAGGCACAGCAGCACCCTGGCCCAGCCCTATCCGCCCGCTGCCTACAGCGCACCAGTTCTTGCCACCACATTGAAAACGAACCCCTACCGTACAGCACCACCCCGCAGCTATGGCACTGCCGTACTCACATGTCCTCCTGCTCCAGCTTGAGGCGCCGTACGGTGCGCTCCCCACGTGTCTTGTCGTCCAACACGTTGCCGTACTCGGCGTCGAAGCGGGCCAGGTCCTGCGCAACGATTTTCAGGCGTTGCGCAGTACCGGTAAGCATAGTACACTAGGAACTATTGACAGTCTCCTTTCCTTGCTTCTACCAGGCGAGTGCGTAAGGCAGTAGAGGCTGACTTGATCAGGCTGGGTGATGCATGAATAGAGCAACGCGTTGGCGCGGGTGTGAATTCGGGGTGCACATGGGCATGCAGAGGGATGTGCAGGGAGGTAATGGTACTCACTTGGGCAGGCGCCATGGGCAGGCTAGGCAGGCAGCTTGAAAGGAGCAGGTATGGCAAGTGCGGCGCCATGCCATGCCCAAGCAGCAAGGCGACTGAATGCTGTAGCACTGTTATAACTGAGTGCGGCCTTCCGATACACCGGTCGACATGATTGTGGGGATTACCAGAGGTGTGCGTCCCGCAGGACCGGGAGTGCTGTACGACCAGCAGCGGGCCTATACGAGGATCTTCCCACCCCACCGGCTTCCTCTCGGCGGCGTTGACTGCAGGTAAGCACCCTGCTGGGCCGCCAAACTGTACGACAAGCGGCATACTTACAAGACTGCGGGCTGGAAAGCCCATGTGCTGAGAGCCTACGGCTGGAAGCCCCGATAACACCCAAGACCTGTTCGGGCCCTTCCCGCCCCCACCTGCTTCCGCTCCGCAATCTGCTTCCGCAGCTGGTGCCCTGCGGCCACCATGTCGCTCAGCTGCGACTTGAGGTTGTTGAGCACCTGCATCAAAAACCACGTTAACAGGACTGGAGTCGAAGGCATGTTTACATGTCTACATCTTGAACGCCTGGGGCACAACAGAGCGTGCGGCAGCAATCACATACCGGGCTTGGAGCCGAAGGCGGACATGTCTACACCCCCGACAAGTCCAGATTCGACCCTACAATGGCACGGCATCCGTTTACACTGGCCAGTACCGTACACCGGGATTGGTGCACCACCCCCGTCGCGCCACCTCCGTGACAGCTTGCCGCAGATACCTGCACCTGTACGATCCTGCTGAGTCCCGCTTTCCTCTGATTCAGCCGCTCTGCGGTTCCCACACCTGCACCGTCCTGCTCGTGGACGGCTTGAGCTTCAGCTCCATGCGGTACTCCAGCCCTTCTACTCAATCTACAACCGATAGTCCACCTAACCCCCCTTACCCCGGCATATACCTCTTAGCACTATGTTCTCCACCCCTCCTGTTTCCGCCCCTCCTCCCTCCCGGTTCTTCACCTTCCCCCGGCCCTTACCCACCTGCACCGTCCTGCTGGTGGACAGCTTGAGCTTGAGCAGCTCGTTGTTGCGCTCCTCGATGCGCTCCATGTACTGCTGGTTCTCGATCTTGAGCTGGTCGAAGTCCACAAGGTGCAGCACCTGGGAAGCAGCAGTGAAATGAGCATGGGACATGACTCTGAGTCAAGCTTTCGAGCTTATCTTGAGCTGGCCAAAGTGGGCAACACCACCACCAATGTAACATGAAATGTCAATACGCAACAGCAGCTCCAGCAACATGAGTGTCTCCCCGGTGCTCTGAGGCCCCCAGCCACCCACCCCGCCCACCTCCTACTGGCGTGTATGATGATTATTTTTTCAACTTCAACCTGTGTAAATTTTATGTTTTTACCTAGGCATATACCACCCACCTCGCCCATCTCCTCCTTGTGCGCCAGCTGGTGCTCCAGCTTGGTGATGAGCGCCTTGGTGGTGGTGTTCTTGAGACGCAGCTTGTCGGCAGTGGCGTCCTTCTGCCGCAGCTTGTCTTCCATAAAGCTGCAATGAGCAATGGGCCGTGCGCAAGTGCACAAGTTCAGGGTCATTGGACGGGCACCTACTTAGGCACACGTTGCGATAAACTTGCAGCATCGCCAGCGCAGGCAGGCAAATGTGTGGGTCGCCTTTTCGGCAGCTTGTCTCCCCCGCAGCTGCGCGCAGGACCGTGGCTCAAGTGCTGACAAGCGCAGCCCGTTGGGGCGCACACGGCGCGGTCGTTAACAGCGCAGGCCAGTTGGCCACAAAACCAGTGAAACGCCTACCAAACCCATGCCTACTCTTGCGCAGTACGCTGCACTGCGTGTGCCCCGTAACCCTCTCGCTTCCCTCCCTCACCGTATCATCTTCTCCGCCACCACCTTGCCGGTGCGGGGGTTCTCCGCCCCGATGATGATGTCCCGCTTGAACTCGTACGTGTCCTGAACGGGAGTGAGAGCAATGCGACAGTTGCCTGTGAACACACCGTCTGAGCAGTGCGCCAGGTGCAGAGGCCAAACACACGAGTAGTGCGGCATGCGCAGCGGCCTGTGGACACGCCGTTGCGCCACGTGCAGCGGCCCGTGGACGTGCCTTTGGTAATACACGGTGGACCGACTGGCTGCCCAACCGGCTGTCGGATCAGCAGCCCCAAGTGGAGGCCAGCACGGTACCCGCGGGTACGCGCGGCATAAGCAGTGCTGTCGCAAGTTCCTGACAGCTTTGCAAGCAAGCTTCACACCTTCTTAGTTTCCGCGATGCGCATGTCCACCTCCTCCATCAGCGTCTTGATGTCGTCAATGTCCTTGTCGCCCGCCTTCTTGATCTGTATTGGCGCGGGGGAGTGCAAGGGGCAGGGGAACAGAATGAACACAAGCATCTGCGGCCCAGTAACCATCGCGTGGTCGATAGGGGGCGCCCGCTGCGTCAGGACGCATGCAATGCAACCACATTGTCGCCCGCCTTCTTGATCTGTGACAACGGCGCAAGGGCATACCAGGGGCAGGCACCCGACTTAGCACAAGCACCACCGACACATTACCCACGGCGCTGTCGGTCAGGACACATCATGCACGGTAACACGTGCAGTGGGCACAGATACCGGTACTCAAACTTGGTCAAGTCAAAACGCCCGGTCCGTGCCACTGGCACTTCGGCCTGCGCACGTGGCAGCCCGCATGTCCCCACCCGCCCCACACGGATGTCCCGCCCATTGCTATACTAGTTGGCATTCCAGACCAGAAGGACCTGTACCCACCGCTTCAATCTCCGCCTGCACCATCTCCACCTCCTGGCTGACCAGGTCGTTCTTCTCCTCGTCCGTAAGCGCCACAAAGGGCTCGTCCTTGCCGCCCAAGCCCTTGCCCGGCCCCCCGTCCTGGCCCTTGCCCCCTGCGCCCTTCTTCGCCGCTGCCTTCTTCTTTTTCCCGGCGTCCTCCTCAGCCATGGCTCCAAGCTTGGTCATGTCAATCTGTGCAATTTAGGGAGGATGGGAGCGGGCTAAGGGTGTCGGAAACGGGCACAAGCTTTGGTTGAACGGCAGCGCTGTGTAGATGCCACCAGGCCAGGCCCGCCGGGGCTGGCAGTCCTCAACACACCGTGCACATGCCATCAATCGGCCAGGCACCGTGTGGGCTTCCCCGTCTGTGGGCTCTTATGGCTCTGCCGTGCCCTGCCTCATGTTCGTGTACGGCAGGCAGGAGGGCCGGCCAGCCTGTGCATCTGTTCGCCTGGGCTCGCAGGGACGCCTCTGCTACTGGGGCTAGCTGAGCATCTGAACGCCCCATGAAAGCCCCATGACTCATAAGCGTAGCAGCATGCAGCGTTGTGCGGCAGTCCCAGGTGTAAGCATGCGTGCGTTCACGGCGGCCATAACAGGCCTGCGACTGTCGCTGGGAAAAGGTCCTACCTTAGCCAGGAACGCCTCGAAGAGCAGGTTCTCCCGCTGTAGAAACTCATTATCTCGTAGCTGCAGCACGGAAATGAACCATCAGTCCAAGCTCCAAGCCCAAGGAAGCAACATTGGCCACCAGTGGCGCCAGGGGGCAAGCCGCAGGGTGGCTGACGGGCAGCAACCTTTCCTGCGCCTGGTGCCGATGGCTATCCGTGCTGTACGATTTCATAGTTGAACGGCCCGACATTTGCCGTGCATGCAATGCACTGAATAGAGTGGAGTCCTCATGCCGCAGGGTGCAGCGCCCTCGCACCAGCTGCTGAAGGTACTCCACGTGCGGGTCGACTTGCTGCTCCTCTCCCTCGTCGTCGCGGTGCATGAACTGCTGCTGGTGCACGCCCAGTTGGTGCATTGACCCTGCTTCAGACATCTCCTATTCACTCTTGCGCGGGCGTTGCCGCCCGCGCCCTAGGTACCAACAGCAGAGATGTTGTAATGCTGGTCACCAAGTCGTCAGATACAAGGTTGTATGGCCATCACACAGCAAAAGCTTATCAACTTCTTCTGTAAGAAATAAATTGTTTTAAGCTTGGGCTGGTTTCGGGTAAAAGCAATGCTTAGAACAACCAACGTGAACCTCTCCGTTTAATAGCTAATACCCTGAGAAAGAAAGGTGCGTTTAATTTGCGTACCACATCGCGACCAACCAGGAAGCAGGCTCGACATGAAGTGTTGCAGCCCCATGCAAGCCCGGATTTTCGACGAGTGACAGCTTGAGACATGTCGCCACAGCACCGAGCAGAGCTGTGTTGCGCAAACACAAGATACAACATTACATTTCCCGGCTACTGAGAGTCACCAGGTTGCGTTGAAACCGCGCGCAACACATCGCACAGCACGGCCAAAGCAGGAGTCCGTTTCACGCCTCGGTGCTGAGCGCAAATGGCCGCTGTAGCTCAACATGAAGAGTTGGAGCATCAGGAGGGCGTGGTTGAAGGGCAGGAGGAGCTCGCTGGGCCGATGCCGGTGGACGTTCTGCAGGTGCGCTTCAGCCACGCACAAGCGACGCGAAGCGACTGTGCATATCGCACATAGTATGTGCGTCACCTGTACAAGCCGGCTGTGAGGAATTGTTTGACCTTCGACTGCTGCCTGCGCCGCGCAGCAACACGGCATCCCGGCAGCAGACATCAAGAAGCTTAAAGAGGGAGGCGTGCACACGGTGGAGCACCTAGCATATGCCCCTAAGAAGCAGCTTGCTGATATCAAAGGCATCAGCGAAGCCAAAATTGAGAAGATGCAAGCCGTGGGTAAGTCACTCCCTGCCCTGGCCTTGGTGCGTTGGCACCAAGCACACAGGATGTGGGTTTGTAGCTGTACCCCAACTCCCCAAGCAACATATCACTGGTGCGCCTTGCGCTGATCGCAATCCAACCAACTCACGTACGTGTAGCGTTCAAGCTCATTCCCATGGGCTTCACCACTGCCGCAATCGTGGCTGAGCAGCGCAAGGAGGTCATCGGAGTCACAACAGGCTGCAAGGAGCTCGACAGCATTCTAGAAGGTGCGGCATGCCAGGTTGCATGGGGCATCAGCGCCTATTTTATGCATACACGTGTCACGATGCTGACAGCTCCCCGAAGTGCACACCTGCACAAGCGCAGCTTTGGGGTTGGCTGGCAACACCGCATGCGTGCGCTCTGCGACCCAGGTGGG
Organism: Chlamydomonas sp. KOR1; assembly: GCA_036984285.1. Taxonomy (NCBI): domain Eukaryota; kingdom Viridiplantae; phylum Chlorophyta; class Chlorophyceae; order Chlamydomonadales; family Chlamydomonadaceae; genus Chlamydomonas; species Chlamydomonas sp. KOR1. Next base: position 36,513 of record BQMZ01000419.1, read on the forward strand.
ATTGAGACGGGCAGCATCACTGAGATCTACGGCGAGTACCGGTGCGGCAAGACGCAGCTGTGCCACACGCTGTGCGTGACCTGCCAGGTGAGACGCGCGATTGCAGCCTGAATCACCGTTGGTGAAGCAGCACAGTACTAAGAAGTGCGTCGCTTACTGATCCCCAACACAAGCCCTTACGCAAGACTGTGCTCATTGGTGACTGTGGCTGTTGGCGCACAAGCACACGCCGGACCCAGATGCGGCACGTGTCAACACCATGCTGGCTGCTATCGCAGCTACCCGTGGACATGGGCGGCGGCGAGGGCAAGGCCATGTACATCGACACGGAGGGCACCTTCCGGCCACAGCGTCTCGCGCAGATTGCGGAACGGTGCGTCACTTACCGGCAGTACGGCACCGCCTCCACGGCACACCGCATCCTGTGACGTCTGTCCACCGGCAATCCCGCCCCCTGGCCTGCCCTGGTCGGGACGCACTGCCATTGTACGCAACGCCTTGCCCCGTTGCATGCAAAGCAATAAAGACCACAGCGTAATCACGCGTCACTGAGTGCTACATACCCGGTACACTGACCGAGTACAACACTACCACCACGTCGCCACCTCGCACTGGCCCTCCTCAAGTACGGCCTGAGCCCCCACGTAAACGTCCAGCCGTACCCTCCCGTCCCTCTCACCCCACACCGACCCACAACTACTTTCTCTTGCTTTACGTGGCTTAACCTTTGCTTTTTCGTCCAGGTACGGCCTGAGCCCCGAGGACGTGCTCAACAACGTTGCCTACGCGCGTGCACACAACACGGAGCACCAGATGCGGCTGCTGCAGGACGCCGCGTCCATGCTGTCGGACAGCCGCTTCGCGCTGCTGGTGGTGGACAGCGCAACGGCGCTCTACCGCACCGAGTTCAACGGGCGAGGCGAGCTGAGCGTGCGGCAGATCCAGCTGGGCAGGTGGGGGGGAGCGTGGGTTTTAGGACGGCGGCGGTGGTGGTAGGGAAGCTGAGCGTGGTGGGACCGTGCGGGCAGAGTGCGTGTTGGAAGGAAGCGTAGTATCCGTTGTGGGTCAGGCTTGAATCACAGTTGCGGAGGCGAGCTGAGCGTGCGGCAGGTCCAGCTTGGGTGCACGCGGGCGTTGGATGGGAGCGCAGGTCCTGGGGTGGTGGACATCCAGCTAGGCAGGTGGTTGGGAGTGCAGGTGTTGGGACGGGGGGCGGTGCGGTGGAATTTTGCGTTGAATTGGGGCGGGAGGTTGTGGGGGAGGGCTTTGCGGAGGTACGGTCTGTGGGAGAGGGCGGTGTGTGATGTGGGTCAGGAGAGGAGCACCCGTACGGGGCGCTGAAAGCAAGGTGCAGCACGTGCACAGGGTTCACTGCCTGTTGGCGGACCATTAGCACTGCATCGCTGGCCCTAAAGCATGCGGACGCGTTGCAATTCGCAGGTTCCTTCGAGCGCTGCAAGGCCTAGCTGACGAGTTCGGCGTGGCCGTCGTGGTCACGAACCAGGTGGGTGCGTAAGAGTGATAGTGGGCCATGCGCCCAAACCGCTCATCCTCGCACCGTGAGCGCGCTGGTCTTCAAGCAGTACATGGGGACCTTAGCAGCATGGATGGAGCTCTGATGTGGGTTATCGCACTGAGCCCATCTGACCCAGATCCCTTTCCGTTTGCGTTCCTCCCTTGCAGGTGGTGGCTGCCAATCTGGACGGCGGCGGCGCGGGCATGTTCGCGGGCCCCTCCGTCAAGCCCATCGGCGGCAACATCATGGCGCACGCCACCACCACGCGCCTGGCGCTGCGCAAGGGGCGCGGCGACAACCGCGTGGTCAAGATCATCGCCTCACCGTCGCTGCCGGAGCGCGAGGCGCAGTTCTCCATCGGCCAGGAGGGCGTCACGGACGCCAAGGACTGAGCAACTTGCGCTGCCAGTGGGAGCAAGCCAGGGGAGCTCCCCTGCTGTAGTTCAGGGTAGCGTCACGACCGCAAAGGACTGTGAGTTTCTGTGCGCGGGGGAGCCGCCGTGCATTTACGGTATTGGGCGGTGTAGGGTGGGACGCACAGGCCGGATGAGGGGCAGTCCACGCCAAGGACTGCGCAGCTTGCGCTGCCAGGGATGCTCCGGGGGCGCTTGCCGTACTTCGCTGGGACTGATGTGTGGGACTGCGCTGTGAGCTGAACAGTAGTTTTGGTGGACTGGTTTCGTGCGTGGTAGGACCCGTAGGAGGGCAAGATGGTGGGCCCACCGTGAGGAGATGTGTGTACTGGTACAACGAACGGCTGAAGCTGCAGGCTGGGTGAGTCAACGCACGATGCGTGGGGCACCGTGGCTCACATTGGCACTGGCCAAGACCGCATGACGGAACGAATGAGACTTCATTGCAAGCATGATGGGGGATTCCCTGGGAGGCAACAAGCACATGCATCGCAGGTGGTGGTAGGTGGGCGCGAAAGTGGCCTGGGGTGAGCTAACAGTTAGGGGCACGTGGGGCATGCTGTTGGCCCATGTGCGGCCAAGCCCGCATGCTCGCTGAAGGACTGCAAAACATTTTCGCTTCCTTGCCAAGCATGGAGCAGCACAGCGGAGATGCAGCACACAGGCGGCCGTTACAAGCCATGTAACAGAACGTTTGACGCTTGGTACCTCAAGCGCCTTAGCTTCACAACTCCGGCATCACAACGCCGTAGCCCCACAAGCAACCTCTGGAAAGCCCATCCGCATTGACTGTTCCGTTCAGTGCGGCTCTCACGACAGCTGTGATTCATGTGACCACAGCACCACACCACCTGGATTGTTCACGCAAATGCCAACTGCAGCAGCTGCTACGGTAGTCACGGTCCATTGAAGACGTAACGTAGACACGTGCACAATTCTTTGCAGCACGCCTTCTTATTGTACACTTAAGGGGATCACACAGTTGACAATGAACTGCAATGAATAATCCATGACGGTGTAAGAGGCTCAATACGGTTGCGTTCGGCGTGTCTTACGTTTGGACCACGCTGGACCACGCAGGACCACGTCGAGTGCGCAGACGACACTGGACGACACCCGACTACCGCAAAAAGGCACCTGATGCCGTCATCCAGTAAAATCCAAAAGCTCATACAAGAAAGAAAGAGGTAGTCTGCTAGCACACACCCGGCCATTTCCATGTCGAACCTGCCTGTCAGTCAGCCACACAGTGGATGTTACCAGCAAGCAGTTGTGGACCCGTCGCATTCCCAGCTACCGGTATCCGCAGTACCGTAATGAATCCAGGAAGAAACCCCACTGTAGCACTTTTGCAGTGCTGGAAGAGAGAAGCACCACCAGGCACCACGATAAAGAGTTCTGCACCTTGGCACCTTGGCACCTTGGCAGGAACACCGCCATGCGCAGGGCCCCACCGTGCGACTCGCGCTTGCTCAAGCTAAGCAATTATCATAGCCAGTTAGCAACTGCATTCAGCCACTCCATGCTGAGCTCAAGGTGTCCTGGCAGCAGCCCATGTAGCTGCCGACACGGCCACTACGGCCGCATGGACAGCACAACGGCGTCCCCCATGGTCCAGTCGAGTCCATGCTGATTCAAAAGCACCATATGTCCCTGGTAATAGCAAGGAATGGCATGCTTGTCAGAAATTCTACACCTCCCACTTCCGCACGGCATCGCATAACTGGGCACTGAGCAATCGCCAGCAAGCAACTGCCAGCACTTCAGCAGCCCAGCAGTCCTGTCCTCACTGGCAGCCCGACGGCATACTGCAGGTGCATCTGCACGGGCGCCAGCGGCTGCTGCCCAGCCGTCGCAAAACCTTGCACCGGAATGCCCAGCGCCGGAGCCTGCGAGTGCTGCCCCTGCCCCTGTCCCTGCCCTTGCCCCAGGGCTCCCTGCCCCTGCCCGCCCGGCGGCGCCACCGGTCCCAGGCTGCTAGGAGCTCGCTGTACAGGGAGCGGAAACATCGTGAGCGTGCCACTTGCACCCCGCGGCTGCTGCTCCGGTTGCTGTTGGAACAGCTGGGTATGCTGCTGCTGTGCCTGCATCAACACCTGCTCCAGCGCCGCCATGTAGTGGCTTAGCAGGTGGTCGCGCAGCATGGAGCGCTTGAGCAGCACGCGGTTGAGGCCCTCGCGCGGGAGGTCGCGCACCAGGCGGAAGCTGGCCGTGGCGTCCGCGCCTGGGGTGAGGCGCGAGGAAAATGTTGTAAGCTGTCAACGAGTATCAGGTAACGAAACGCTGGTCCCAACACGCGAAGCGGCATGGGCTTGCCGTGATGCAGCTCAGTGGGAGCGCTCATAGCGCTGTCGGGGTATGATGTTGCAGTTCGGTTTGGTGCTTCTCGCAGTAACTGAATTGCCAAATGCATACCGTGCTGACATACTCACCCCTGCGCTCGATGAGGTACACGGTCCCGGGCACAACCAGATCGTGGAACTGGTGCGCAGGCTCCTGCCCGCCCTGCGCCCCGCCTTCCGCACCCCCGCTTGGCACCCCGCTGGGCTGCGGGTCCTGAGGAACCCGGGCGGCGGAAGATGAAGCCGAACCAGGAGCAGTAACAGCAGCACCACCAAACTGACCAGCCGCCTGTACCTCGCTCCCGCTTCCAAGGCGCCTTGGGAAGGCTCCCACCGGCCCAGAGCCCGGAGGCTGCGGCGGCGGCTGCGGCGTGTACGGGCCCAACGTGCCCGCCGGCAGCCCGACCATGCTGCCGTGGCGGGCCGGCGCCGGCCCCGGGCCCACCGGCACTCCCACCGCCATCGTCAGCGGCTGCGGCTGCGGCGCTGACGGCTGGCCGTACGGCACCAGCGCGGCAGCGGCGGCGGTCGCCGCCGCCGCCGTCGCCGCCGCCAGCGCTGCAGCTGCCGTGCGGCCGTCCTGCTGCACCATGTCACGGAGATCCTTGAAGAACCCTAGCACGCCGCGCCGCCGGCCGGGGCCGGGAGTGGAGGGGACATCCCCTGGTGGCGGCTGGGGGAACTGCGGTGCCCAGGTGGCCCCGTTGGCGGGTGTGGCCCCAGATGCAGCCATGGGCGTGCTGTGGGTAACGGGCTCCAGCTGCGGCCGTCGTACGGCTGGGAGCGTGTCCCTGGTGGTGGTGGTACCTCCGTAGGGCTCGCTGGAGCTGATACTGCCGGCCGGTGCACGCATGCCGGGGTTGGGCGCCAGGGGCGGAAGCTGGTTTTGTTGATGTTGCTGCTGTTGGTAGGGGTTCTGCTGCTGTTGGTATGAGTTCTGCTGTTGCTGGTATGGGTTCTGCTGCTGCTGGTATGGGTGTTGCTGGTGCTGGGGGTGTGGGTTAAGGGCCACGGCGTGGGCGTTGAAAGCTGTGGCGGCGGCGTTGGCGGCGACGATGGCGGCCGCCCTTAGCTGCGAGCCCAGGGCCGCCAGCTGGTCCAGACGCCCGCCTGCATTTGCCAAAAACCCGCGCGGCCATAGTGCTTATTATGTGCAATTACGCGAAGATGTACATGTAAACAACTCCATCAACATCAGGACACTTGCTGAGTAGCAGCTGAGCGACATAGTTGTTGTGCTTCCCGGTGTCGTGCAGCCAAGCCAAGCCTTTCAAGCCCAAGATGTACCACTGAATCACTTGGCGACCGCGCTATGCAAGCAACAGGAAAAGGGCGCACAGGACATCTAGGTTGTGGCGTTGTACGACTCACTGGGCTGCGCCACGGGCTGCGCGAAGGCCGCGGCGGTGGCACGACCGAGGGCGCCCCCCAGCAGCGACAGGCCCTCCGACACGGCCGGCCGGGCGTGGCCCGCCGCGGGGGGCCCGTGGGTGCCGAAGGCGGGCTCAGAGGAAGCCTGCGAACCCTGCGCACAGAAAGGGAGGACAGCATTGGCGCACGGACGAGGAGCGACGCACTGCCTTGACCGCTCAACCCTAGTTCACATACGCAGGGGCATTGCCGGGATGTGTACGGGCCGTGCTAAGTACAGGGCCTCGTTGCAAGGGTGCAGTCAGGTCCGTCACTGTGACGTTGGTCCTGCTATAGGTGTAACAGGCTCAGAAGATGAATGTCACTTTAAGACCTTCACATGCTTTTCTCCTGCATGGGGTCTCACCCGGCACAAGGCGGCCGCCGCCAGGTGGTTGGCCAGGCCCAGCGCCCCGGACCGCCGCAATGCCTGCGGGGATGCAGCAATGCTGTCGCGCCAAACCGCTTTCCAACAAGATGCCATTGCACTGTCGATTGTTGTGTGCCAAAGCCGTCATTCTCAACGCTAGTTACTGCACCGCACCTTAAACAGCACAGCGTGCAACCCCGCACGGGGGCCTCGAGTGCGCACCCGAGCTGTCTTCTTCTCTCCTTGCCGGCTACGTACCGTCAAACGCCCTATCCCCCAGTCCATCTCCGCTGCCTACAGCATTGCAAGCTGCCCCATAGCCCCGTCTTCCTCCCACCTGCGCCAGCTCGCTGCGTGCCATGACCTCCTCCGAGGCGGCCGAAAGCTCCGCAGCCAGCCGTCGCAGTGACACCACGCTGCAGCGACTCACCAGGTCGGCCTGTAGGGCGGACGGGGTCATCACGCGATGCATTTCAACACGGCGATTAGCCCTTAACCAGCGACACCACACCGCAGCGATGCACCTGGTCGGCCTGGCGGGACTGCAACCCGCACGACATGTCGACCTGTGTCGACACCTTACAGGACACACAGTCAAAGATATAATCACAGGCACTGTGTTTGCGACGGCACAGGTCACGCACGCACGGTGTGAAGCACTGCACGCTCAGCTGCCCAAATCCCCGCACCCACGTGGTATACGTAGCTGTCCACGTAGTGTGCGCACTGCGCCGCCACGTCCGGTGTGACCACTGGCGGGGTGGCCAGGCACGTGGCACGCAGGGCCGGCGGCGGGGAGCCGGGGGGAGCCAGCGCTGCCAGGCGGCCGGGGGAGGAGCCCAGCAGCAGCGCAAGCAGTGCCGCGGTGCCTGGGGAACAGCGGGAACAGCATGGGCAATTGCGACTACTCGCGCTGCGTGTGATGTGCTGGCTCGGCGCGTTCGGAGCGCTGTTGGCACGCCCAGAATGCAAGACTTGCATCTGCTCCCCGCACTCCGACGTTTGCCATCTCCCTCCTTCCCCTCACCCGCTCCCAGGGAGTGGCCGATGATGTGCAGCCCGTATCCGGGGTGCGCCGCCAGCGCCTGCCGCAGCGCGCCCTCCTCCTCCGCCAGGAGCGCCTCCGCCGCAGCCAGCATGCCGTGATGTGCGTAGCCTGCGGAGGGTCCGCAAAAAAACCTAATCGGTAACATCTCTTGCACTGTGTGGTGCAGAAGCCGTGGCTTGCGATGCAAGAAAGGCAGTTTACGGTCCACAGACCGCCCCACGCCCACCTCCGCACAGCGGGCGCGAGTGTCCCGCCAGGCTGGTCATTAGGTCCCGCAGGTGGCCCGTGCCGCGCACCACCAGGCGCAGGCTGCGGCTGGCGTGGTGCACCGCCGCGAAGTAGGCGGGCCGGACCGAGGAGGCGGAGGCCAGGGTGCCCGCGCGCTGGATCACCACAGACCCGGGCTGCGCGGCACAAGTAGTGGCGGGGTCGGGTGGTGCGTCAGCGGATCAAGTAGGCGGGGCGGCCGGAGGGGCCGGAGGCCAGGATGCCCGTATGGCATAGCATGTACCTGGCCGGCTCCCTCCCCGCACATGCCTCGCACACCTCCCCATCCCCAAAACACGCACCGTCAGCCCCCAACCCCCAAAACCACCGTCCCCCGGTCCTGCGACAACCAGAACCAGCGCTCGCCCGCAGCTGTGCCCGTGTAGCTGCATCCTAAACCAGCACTTGTTCTCACTCCTGCAACACACGTGAGTTAATACACACCTGCAGCCCCAGCTCTGCCTCCAGGTCCTGTGCGGTGTGCGCTACATAGGCAGCCTGCGCCCAGCGGGCCTCGTCCAGCGCGCGCAGCAGCGGGGAACTGCGGGATACATAAAAAGGTCATATTACGTGTGCAAACGATCCGTGCTGCGCCCGGCGGGCTTCGTTCGTCCAGTGCGTCGTCCAGCACGCGCAGCAGCGGCGAGCCAGGGAGGGGTGTGCAGCTATTTGAGGATACGGCCTGGGGGTTGATTGACGAGGCAGCCTAGCGTGCTTGCTGACGTGTCGAGGAGTGGCGCCTGCGTTGTCGAAAAACACAGCGTGTTGCTTCTGCCAGGTGAAACCCGCCCAGAGCACCCCGGCTCACAAGTCCGTCACTTCAACGCCGCTGGCTCCTGGTGTCACTGGCAGGGACTCGTGCTTGCGGGCCAGGGCCAGCCTGGGGCGGGGGCAGGGGTAACGGTTGGCTGAGTGTGCAGGCGGGAGGCGGGAAGTGGACGCACGCACAACGAAAACATGGAGGCGAGTTAAGGAGGCATGCAAGCGTGGTTGCCTACGATGGGTGCCCCCGGAGTCTGCACGTACGGTAGGGTGGCGCGCTGCTGTGGTTGCTGCGTGCAAACATGATGAGTGCCTCGGATGGGTGTCTGGGATGAGTGCCCCTGGAGGCTCTGCCCACCATCCGAACGCCAGGCCCTCGAAGGTGAGGCAGTCCATGTGGCGCCACGCGTTGCGGACGCTGGTGGCAGTAGCGCGAAAAACATCCTGATGGCACGGGCCAGACGAGGGGAGGAGCGCTCGGATAAGATAGTTGTGCTGCTCAGATGGAGCCGGTGGTCCGTGGTTCATGGCCACCTGCCTTGCCAGAGGCACATCCCAGATCCCACGCTCCTCAGCCCCTGCCTGGAACGCCCTTGCACCATATCCTCCAGGCACGTGTTTTCATGATGCATGATGCATATTGTGTCCTCTTACCATCCAGCTGTCTAAGTCTCCTCGACGTTGCTGCCCCGGTGTCTCGGTGAGGGGCAGGTCAAGCCACACCCCATTTTCTTCCAGGGCGTCATCCGCATGCTGCGCAGATGGCCCTGGCAGCATAGAAGTGTTTGGTAGAGCCGTTGCACCGCCAAGCCCTGTCCGAGAGGCCGCGTTGCGTGCCGCGTCGAGCTGCGAGCCCGCCTGGAGGACGCGCATGGCCTCCTGTTCACTGAAGGCCTCCATTTCGCCCGTCGCAGCTGTGTAGTACGGTAAAGTTGAGGTAGAACTCTACGTCAGAGCGTACCCATATGTTCAGGCTGGAGTATTCGCATAAGCAAAGGCCACATGTGCGTCGACTAGGTGCTCAAGGAACCTAGGCCAAGTCTGCGACGCTATAACTATAACATCATGATATTGTAAGCGAACAGTGCACTGATGGGGATGTTGGGCGTGGAGGCAAATGGGTTAGGCACATGCATGCTCGTCCCAGATGTTGCGAAGCTGCGATGCTGCAAAAGGAAAGCTCGCGGTGTAGACTTGAAGTGATATCTCGTACCACCTTACAATTGTGCATTTATAGCTCGGCCGTTCTGGCGGAACGCAAGCACCGCTGCTAGCAGAACCCTGCGCGCAACACCTGTGCCCAATACCCGTCCTGCCGCATCCAAGACATATAAGCACAAAGATTGTGTACTGTTGGATACCTCTGGTATAATGGATGCAGCTGCTATGGGCCGGCATGCAGTTCGAACGTGTGGTGTGGCGACGTCGCGGTCCCTACACCTGGTACGTGCACGGGGCAGTAGGCTGCGCCTTAACAGCTCCTCACCAGCCCCAGGAAGCTTGCTGTGATAGGCATGAGTGCAGTACATGTAGGGCATGCACACAGCACAGGCACAGGGGCGGTGGTATTGTCTGTTCCGCGTGGCACCCACCCTGCCCCTCTTGGAGGGGTTGTGTGCATGCTTGCGCTATGCATCAATACGCTAAACCGGCATTCCTTGCCATGTACGACCATCCACACCACTAACGCAGTGTTCTGGTACTGGATAGACCACTGCCGCTCTCTTTTTCCTGCACCCGTACAGGGCACCGGGCACCTGCATGCATTGCGGCAACCATCACGTACACCGCTGCTACTCCGTACACCTCTGCCCGCAGGTGCCCCTTCGCGGCTGCACCAAGCCCCTACAGCCAGCAACTACTGTCCCTCATCACGTCCTGGGTACTACCGGGAAAGGAGGTGCATGCCGAGCTGCGTCCGGAAGCGCCGGCAGTGCTGCAGGGCCGGTAGCGACCAGCAGCCCCGCCCAGGCCACACCACCACAGCAGCAGCAGCACATCGACATGGACGACTTTGCCACAGATAAGCGGCCCATCATCCTCTTCGACGGGGTATGCAACCTGTGAGTAGCAGTACAGGGGCTACCGTTTGGCACCTTCCCTTTCCTGTTGCTTGCCCTGGGTTCTTGCACATTAAGGCCCGCAGCCAGCACGCGTTACTTCAGACACGCCACACCGGAGCGTTGCCAACGCGGCTTGCACGCAGTGTAACATCTGTGGGTTGCCGTCAGGACAGGACAACCGATGCACTCCCATGCACAAGCTGCCTATGCATTTCCAGTTGTGCTGCAGCTGCACTCTTGCTGATGCAGCTGCAACACCGCGTTTACTCTATGCAGGACCAGGAGCGCCGATGCACCAAGGCCAGGCGACCGCACAATAAAACTTTGTCAACCTCCAAACACAAAACTAGTGCTTCTTGCAATTGCTGCTCTTCGCTTTCTGCTGCAGCTGCAACAACGGCGTCAACTTTATGTTGGACCAGGACCCCAAGGCCGTGTTTCGGCTGGCGGCGCTGCAGAGCCCCGCGGGACGGCGCCTGCTGCGCCGCTGCGGCCGCGCCCCAGACGACATATCCTCCATAGGTGAGGCGCCTGGGGCACTCCAAATGCAGACCCCAAGACGAAGCCGCCTTTCCAGCCCTGTCAGCCGCGCTTCATGCGCGCCGTTCACGTATGCACCCCACCTTCCAAGCCTGATCACAACCTCCTCCCTTGACCTTTCTTACACTGTCGTACGGCACCTCTGTGCGTCCGGCCATGCCGTACAGTGCTGGTGGAGCACGACCGGCACTACATCCGCTCCGAGGCCATCCTGCGCATCGGCCGGCTGCTCAACGGGCCGCTGCCGCTGCCGCTGCTGGCGGTCGCTGGCTTCCCGGTGCCGCTGCCGCTGCGGGACGCGTTCTACGACCAGGTCGCCAACAACAGGTGCGGCAGAGAAGGCTGAGTGAGGTCCATTAGGCTTAGTGTGCTGAAGGTACGTTGTGCTGGGGGCGGTCTTTGCGCGGTTGCATACGGGGCGCGCAGTACATGGTGGTGGTGGCTGTGTCTGCGGTGGCGGCAGCTGGCTTCATTGAAGCGCCGCCGCTGCGGGACGCAATAACAAATGCTGAAGGTGCAGGCATGCAGCCACCCACCTGAGCTGCTAGGTTGTAAAGAAGCAGACGTTGCCGTGACCTCTGGGGCTCTGCGCCCCTGGGACCGACTTTGCCCGACCATGCGGACGCACAAGCAAACCTGAAAGTAAAAGCACCAAAAGCACCTACAAGCGGTGTGCTTTTACTGTACCCGTGTACCGTATCCAGCTCCACCGGCCGCTCTGCCCCCCTTGACTCGTCTGGACGTAAGCATTCCTTCCAACGCAACCGGCCGCTCGGCTGCCCCTGATCCCTGCGCAGGTACTCGTTCTTTGGGCGCACAGACCAGTGCCGCCTCCGCGACGCTGGCAAGTACAAGGACCGCTTCATCGTCGACTGACCGTGTATTATGCCTGGTAAAATTAGCCGAAAGGCTGGCGGTTGCTGCCGCAACGCCTGGCTCACGGCATGCAGCAGGGTTGACCCGGCGGCGTTGCGGTGATGAGTGCTGGGTGGGTTTGGCGGAAGGAGGACAGGACTGCTTCATTGTCGAGTGACTGTGTACGGTTCGCTTGTGTCTTGACATGACCAGGTTGCGTTAGTGTCATTTGGTGTGTGTTGGCCAGGGAAGGGGACAGGAGTGCTGACCTCGTGGTAACTGGCGGTGGGTTGGAGGAAGGTGCCAGCATGCGTGTTGGCACTGTTTTTGAGTCTAAGCCGTCAATAGCGTGCCGTACGAGCATGGGGTGAGCAGCCGAGGGGAGTGACTGTCTGCAGCATGGAGCCTGGTGTGTGTTTTTTGTGCAATTGCACATCTTCAATGGTGCGTGCATGAAGCTCGTCCATACTTTTGTGCGTTGTCGGCCAGGTGAACTGAAGTGGAACGTTACCGGGAAGCCAAGCTAGGAGCATCTTTGGAGAGCATTACCGCTGGACACTGCTGCACAGACTGCTGCATGCGCATGCATTGAGACGGTGTTGTATGGCGCATATTGCTGGTATGTCTCTGTGACAGTGTGTGTCGGCTGGCGCTGCATTCCAATCAACCACGTGTGCAAAAGTACAGTGTGCCCCTTCCTGATGAAGTTGGGCTACCGGTACTGCTCTGTCGTACCGAGGAACTACTGGATGCCATGTCCCATGTCCCATGTGTGACCGTGTGGGCCCGACACCGATGTGATGGTACTAGCGCTGCTCTGTTGGTGTTCTGCCAGGCGCACCTTGTGGGAATGGTCTTGCCCAAGTGCCGCAGGACCGACTGCTAGGTGATCGTTCGTACGGCTTTCTGTCGCCCCCACGGCTTCAGTCCCCTGCCTGCCATGCAAGGTGCCTGCACGTGTGCTTGGTCATCTTAAACATATGGAGTAAGAGTCGCACCGCGCAGTCTAGCACAGGTGAGAAGGCAAGGATGCGAGCGGGCCTGGCCAGAGCCCGAGGTGGCCGTAGCTGAATGACGACTCGTACACCGACCAACCGCCTGCCCTATCCTGAGCAGGAGCTCAACCTTGAATAAGGATTACCTGCGACGATAACACATGCTACACTTTCATAATAACAGAACCGTTTGGCGCAGTGAGGTTTGCTGGTGGGCTTGATAGGACCCGACCGAAGCGATATGCTGAACGCAGTCAGTCGCCATGTCGGGTACGCCCCAGTTCCTGCAGCAGAAAGCAGCCCACCTAGTGCTGCAGCCAAAGCGGTCGCAGAACGATGGGGCGTTGCAAAGACATACGCTTCATGTTTGCTGTGGCTAGTATGCTCATCAACAATCATCATCATCAACAAGTATATTATGGTTAGTTGCCAGGCACCTCGCGCATTGTGGCCATTTCCCGGCCAGGCGGGAAATGTCTCCTGACTCAGGCACCAGCACGCGCTCAATTTGCAAAGAGCTCCATTAGCATTATCGCTTGTTGAATATTACAAACATCCGCACTCTTGGATCTGGAGAGTTACGAAAGAGTGTTGCTGTGCGACGAGGTCGAGGCAGACGCGAACGTCGCAGTGGCCCTTACTCCCGCTCCCCTGCCTGGGTACAAAACCTTTGCAGAGGCCAACCCACCCCACCCTAGCCGCACGGAGTGCCAACATGCTCAACCCTCGTTATAACCAGGCCTGCATAGCAATGTGTATAGCCTCACCGTTGAGCTGCCTCGCCTGAACACGGCCCCTTGCCTGACCCCGCCGCCATCAACCTCCCCGCCCCCTGCCCCCAGCTGGACCTGCGCAGTACCACCCCCACCCTCAACCCCAGCCCCCTACACACATCGTCCTGCCCCGCGGTCCCCTCCCCCCCACGATACTTGCCTACAGGGTGCCATATTACCGTGTCATTCCAGCAACTTCTCTCCCGCCTTCTCCCTACAGGTGGACCTTGGCTTCCAATACCCCATGGCTGTGGCGGCCATGGGCATGGGCTTTGCATCCGTGGCGTGCTTCATAGCGTGCGACATAGCTAAGGCGGTGCCGCCAGCACTCCAGGTGGGGACTGGGGAGGAGAAGATGTTTGCATAACTACCCAGTACTCGCTGCAGGCGCGATGCGGTGGGTGCGGACAAGCCCGAGAGGACGTTGTGGCCGTGCAGCTGGGCTGGCGGTTGGGGGTTAGCCGCACAGCAGCAAAGCGGGGTGTGCGGCGGAGGCAGTACACATGCCACAGGCGGTACGGGTACGCCTGCACAGCGCAACGCCTGCCTTCGCACCGCAAGCGGGGTGTGGGGCGTTGCGAAGGCAGCGTTGCGCGGTGCCGGTGGTCCAGACAGACGGCACTGAGCGCACGGGGTGGGGGCAAGACGCGGCAGGAGCAAGGACGCATCGGCCTGGGGCCGGCGGCGGGGGCTGCCACACTGTGCCGCCCGTTGGGTGGCAGGGGCTGACGTGGCTCCTTGTGCTGGAAGGGCTGTGGGAGAGGGGCATGGCGCAATGGGAGGGGGGCTGTAGAGGCACTGACAGGGACGCCATGCGGGAGGTGTGTACGGTGGCACCGAAGTGGGCGGGCAGCGTAGGGGCGGCCAAGTCCCTGCATGCAGTGGGGGCCAGAGGACGCTACGCCGTGTGGGAGGTGTGTGGCAGGATGCATTGAGGGGAGGTGCGGCGCATGTCCTCGAGCAGGGTTGGTGCGGGAGCAGGGGGTGCGTACGGTGGCGGCACCGGGATGTGCGGGCAGCAGCGCGTGGGTTAGCCCTCCGCGTGTCTGAGGGGCCTGGGGGCGCCACAACCGCCAGGCCGCCGGGGCCAACGTACCGCCCAGTGTGTAGCGGTGCCCTTCCTGGGGTAATGTTTGCATGTTGCAGTGTAGACAGATGTGTGGGTGAGTGGTGAGTCGAGGCCAGTAGGATGGACAGCTGATGAAGCTGACAGTGTGCAGCCCAGTGCGCCTCGGGTGCGCCTGCATCTCCGAGACGGGGAGGCGTCCCCTGCCATATCCATGCGTGGAAAGGGGAGCGACGCGTTGGTTATGCAAGGGGGCATGCCAAGCGAAGCTGCAAACACCCAACGGCGATGGCGCGGCGCCGCGGTCTGAGCGGCTTCATTGCTTTCCGCAGGCGCTGCTGGCTTGCGGTTCCTTGGTTCTGCTACTTTGCAAGCACCCGGCGGCCGATGGGACGGCCCGCTGTGCTGGGCTGGTACATACCGTGTCGCGGAACACGCAGCTCCCCACTCCTTTGGCGACCACGATGGCCCCGCTGTCCCCGGCTGGCACCTTACTGCTAGGGTATCAGTACCTTTAACAACGTACTCCGGTGTGCAGTAGGATGAACGATGGACCACGGAACCCGCTTCCCCAATCCCTCCGCAGGTTGACACCAAGTTCTACTGGACGCGCATCTTCCCCGTGGGCGCGTGCCAGGTGGGTACCAGTTGAGCGAGGTTGCCGCCTCGGGGTCGGCTCTGAACTGAGAGAGCTGCCTCTTGGGGCGCCGGTGATAGTGGTGGTCCTGCGCAGCGAGTGGGGTTGTCCGTTAGGGGTACGTACAAGGTACTGGTACGTACACATGGGTACGCACACCGGGGTAGAGCGGCGTGTACCAAGTGGCTTCCGACAGGACATGGGATGGCGTTCTCATTGGCGGCCCTGCACGTCACGGCAGGCTGGCAGGGATGTCAGGGGACGTAGTCCTGCACAGGGGATGTCTGGGACTTCTTACGTCACAAGCGTGTACGGACAGCGGCCAGGGGCGCGTGCGCGCAGCCCTGCTGTATTCTACTCACGGTGGCCGAATGCCGCTACTGCCACCACCACCACCTCCTCATCTGGCGCCGCACTCAAGGCGCAGATACAGCCTTGGCTCGTCGCTATTGACGCATTTGCCCCCTGCTCCCCAGGGCCTCACGCTGCCCCTGGGCAACCTGATGTGCTTCTACCTCAACAGTCCCCTACCACCATCAGCAAACCACTACTCCTCACTCTTGCTGTTATGCATACGGTAATGTAAATTTTTCTGGTCCATTGCAGGGCCTCACGCTCTACCTGGGCAACCTGATGTACTTCTACCTCACGGTGGCCTTCATCGAGATGAGCCGCGCCTCGCTTCCGGTGACCACCATGGTGGCGCTGTGGTTGGCCAAGCTGGAGACCCCAACAGCCGCCGTCATCCGGGCGGTGTGCCTCACGGCACTGGGCTGCGCCATTGCGGCATACGGAGAGGTGGGTTGTGGTTACAATTATTGAAACGCGAGTATATGAACATGAATGTTTGTGCCTGCTGGCCGTGTCCAGCCTGACCAAGCAGGACATCTAACCGTCACATACGCATTTCGAGCACTAATTGTACACATGCCCTGCCCTCTCCTGCCTTCTTGCTCACAGGTGCACCTCAACTTCATCGGCGGCATGCTGGTCGTGTCTAACCTGACCATGGAGAGTGTGCGGCTGGTGATGACGCAGTACCTGCTGGTGGGCTGCGACATGCACCCGCTGCAGGTGCGGACAGGGGGACGGGGTTTGGGGCTAATGCTCCCCGTCACCCGCATGCGCTCCCCGAATGGAAGGCGGGCTGCGTCATGCACCCACTGCGGGTTGGTTAGGACGGGGGTGGGACCCCATGCCAACCTGCTCCTGTAGCCGCGTCGCTGTTGGCAAGCGTCGTGATAGGACACAACAAATTGCTTGCAGTAGGGAACGGAATTTCGCCGTGCTCTTGCCCAACTTGCCCCTGTTGCCTTGCCCTTCCATGCCCTGCCCCGTCATAGTCTCTCAAGATCACCGCCCCCGCCGCCACACTGACGCTGACTGAACCTGCCGCACCGAGCCGTACCTGGCAAGACGCTCATGAACCACTCTGAACATTACTTACCCTCTGTTGCCACACTCCCGTCCTCGCCGTCCCTCACACTCATCGCCCCCGGCGCAAGGTTACCGTTGACCCGACCCGCCCAACTTGCTTCTGGCGTCCCTGATGGTTTCTGGGCTCATGGCATTCGCATGCCACGTGCCCTTTTCCCATCGGTTCCATGAACCCGCAGTCCCTCAAGTTCATCGCGCCCGCCGCCACGCTGACGCTGCTGGCCGGCAGCGCGTGGAAGGAGTACCCGGTCATGGTGGAGAAGGGCGCGCTGGACATCGTGTACCGCCACCCGCTGTTCTTCGGCCTGGCCGCCTGTATGGGCCTGGTGGTCAACGTGCTGGGCGTCACTATCATCAAGCTGTCCAGCGCGACCACGCTCAAGGTAACCACTACATAGTTATCAGGCAACGTTTGTTGTACTTTTTTGCTGCTCTCTTGGCCGCACCTGGACCGCAATTAGTCTTGATCCTAAACCTGGCGCCCTGCCTGATGCGGCCGTCTCTGCGTGACATTGCTGCACCACGGCGCAGCTTGGGTGTTATCCGTCTCGCCCTTGGCTCCTTGCCGGCCGCCTGCAGGGTGCTGGCGGCCGTGCCTGCGTGTGGGGTGCGACGTTACAGGGTGTGACCTTAACCGTCTCGCCCTTTGCGCCCTGCCCGCCGCCTCAGGTGCTGGCTGCCGTGCGCGGCCCCATCGTGGTCATGCTGGGCGTCATGCTCTTCGCCGAGGCGGTCACCATCATCGAGTTTGTGGGCTACAGCATCGCGCTTACAGGTGCGTAATATGCGCTTTTTGAGCACAGTAGGCCTCACAGTTTGTATTCTGGGGTTGAGTGCTTTCCGCAAAGGCTGGAGACATGTCCAAACGCACCTTTGACGTGGGTTGCAGCCAGGGAAGACTCCCCTGGTTCCAGCTACGCCGAGCGCCCCGCCAAAAGACACTTGTACCCGTACTTGCATGGCCGCGAGGGGTCGAGGGGCATTCCGCCAATGCTAGCAATGCTGACTATACTGCGTTCATTCAACTGACCATGTGACCTGATGTCCTGCGCGCAGGCTTTGTGTGGTACAACTACGCCATCAGCAACAAGCCCAAGGCCAACATCTCGCCAAAGACCAACATGGCACCTGCGGCGCCGACCAAGGCAGCGGGAGAGGGCAAGGATTGAGAGCCGCCCCACCCTCCTCTCGCAAGCATCCCGCAAGCACTTAAAGACTGCACTTCGGGAAGCTTGGCAGTCTATGCTGAGGGGCTGCGCGTGACTTTGGGTTGGGGGTTGGGAAAGCTGCCAACTGGTATTACTGCGCGCTGTGTGTGCGGCCGCATGCAAGGAAGGGCGACGTGCGGCGGAGGTTGTTGCTGTACTGAGCGGCCTTGTCGGTGTTGACATGACTTTAGTAGACACTGTGTGAGCCCGGGCGAGCCCCTGGTGTGAGCGGACGCTGAGTTTTGTGGGTTGGGCCGTTGCGGCCGTACTGACAACCAACACTCAAGGTTGCGAAGGCTTGGGTTAGCGCTGCATGCCAATTACATGCCGGTCAAAGTGGAGAGGGCGGTGTGAGGTTAAGCTTGGGACCCCGGTACACGTTGGTTGTCAGGGGTCCAAAAGGGTGCCGTACAGTACTCCTGCGGAGCACGCAGCAGGGACACAGGCACCGCTTCGTTCGTCGATGTTCGCTCCAAACATCCGTCCTGGGTGCTACGGTATGGTATTGCACAGGTATTGCACTATGTAAACGACCATGCTAAGTGGTTGCGTGTCCCCTGGTTTGGGGTACGGCAAAAAGCTACGGTACTAGTGCATCTCGCGCCGCACCGCACGTAATGATGGTCTAATCGATGCGTATCCGTTACATTGTGTACGATACACTATGGTGGAAGTGGCGTGGCACTCGTGCTGCAAGCGTGTCGGATCGCTGCTTGTGCTAACATGGGTCATGCACCCCTGCCATGGCCAGGCGTTGCACGGAAACCAACTGGGACTGCAAGCTAGGCACGTGCGGTGGATGTATCGAGTGCGCTGGCAGGTTTGCTGTCAATTCCATGGACAAACGGTGGGCTAAAAGTGGCCTCACCATGCATGTGTCTTCCTCCCCGCTGCCGCCATTGTCACGTGCGTTGGTCTCGGTACGGCATGCCTGTATCTGTATTGTACGGACTGCGCCCCACAACCATCGGGTCTCGCTGTTACAGCTACGACCGAGCAGTACATACGGAGTGCCGTACGGAAGGTGTTGGAGGTATGAGCAACACATAAACCCCAGAGATATGGAAGGAAGCAATCCGCAGGAAGTAATAGGGCCGCGAGGCCCGGCGCTTTTCCTTACTCAACAGAAGGCTATTGGCCACGGCAGCACAAAACACTAGCTATCCTAGCTTCCCGACCACCTGGCAAACCGCCGTCGGGGTGGCGTAGAATTCCCGCACCAGGTACCAGTACCAGTGTTACAGCACTACCGAGCGCACTAAGCGCTAACCCAGGGGAGCTCCCCTGCGCTAACCTGTGCCAACGTGCACTCACGAAGGCATACTATATACTCCAACGGTAAGCACTGGTTGGCCTTCCCAGCTTTGCCCCGTGCACAAGGCGATCACAACGAGAAGCTACACGCTTTACAGAGATCACCGTGGCAAGTCATACTGTACGGGTCACGAGTTTGCTGCACGCTGCTCACGCTGCAATGAGCGCAGGCCTAGTCGATTATGCCAGCACACATACATATGTGTCTTTGTATGCTCAAGCTAACCGACTCGCCGACTACTGTATCCGATTCCCTCCCCGCCGACAATGCCCAGTTTGGCCCCAGCACATGTCCTCGAGCTACGGTACCCAGCGCTTTTGCGTAGGCCACGACGCAAGCACGCAGCCTGTCCCCATGCAGATGCAAGATATGAACAGCAGAGCGCAAACAGGCCCTAGGCGACGCGACAACAGTGATCATAGGCAGACACGTGCCGCGTGTCGTTCTTGCGCTACCCAGCTGACCCGTAACGCTCCTCCGCATCTCGCCCCGGCAGCCGCGTGTGTGTTGAGCTCCCTGCCCGGCTTGACAGCTGCGCAGCCAGGTGCCTTCGTGACGCAGCACCCCAAAGCCTGCGCCCCCCTGCCTTGGCGCCCGCCGTCGCCCCTGCTGCAGCCTGCACACCACCGGCACCGGTCGGCGCTGCCGCCCTTGCCCCTGCCGCTCCCGTCCCCGCTGTCGTCTCCACCCCAGCTTTCCCCGCTTTCCCCTCTCCACCTGCCCCCGCATTCCCTGCTGCACCTGCACCACCCGCATCGCCTGCCGCGCTCCCGCCCGACCCTTCCTCCTCCTTCCGCGCCGCCCCTGTCGACTCCGCCCCTGTCGCCCTGCCCCCCTCCCCTGTACCCGCCGTCACTTTCCCGCCGCCACCCGCCCCTAGCCCTCCTGCTGCCGCCTTGTCCCCCGCAGCCGCCTGCGCCGACGCCGCCCCTGCAACCGTCTTGCTGCTGCTGCTGCCGCTGCCTGCGAGCTTCCCCACCGGCACCACCTCGGTCTCCACGTCGTGCACGCGGGGGGTGGTCTCCAGCAGCGCGTTGAGGGGGTCGGCCGCCACGTCCGCCGCCGTCTTGATGTGGCTGAGGCCGCCGGGCAGGGAGCTCAGCGCACATCCCTATGATAGGGGCAAGGCACACGGGTGTGAAGCAATAACATCATGTTATGAAGGTAAATTTGTGTGGTTTTACAGCAGGGCGTCCAACGGGTCAACCGCCACGCCAGCCAACGTCCTGAGGTGGCCATGTACAACCATGTCCTCATGGTGCACCTTTCATGCGGCTCACCGTGCTCACGTTGATGCCCAGGTGCGCCAGGAAGCACAGTTCACCCAATAAGACCACGCGCATGTACAAAATTACATGGTAAGCTTGACTTCCTTTGACTGCACCTTTCCTCCTGCTCACCTTGCCCACGTTGATGCCCAGGTGCGCCAGGAAGCACAGCCCGCCGCTGTGCTCGCTGCGCGTCACGGCCGCGGCGCGTATGACTGCCACCAGCATGAACAGCGCCACCAGGCTGCCGATGATGAGGGCGGGGAGCAGGCCCTGCGGGTGGGCAGGGGGAACGGAGGAACAGTATCTAGTGCGTGCATTGTGGTGAAGCGAAAAGTAGGGTGCGGATGACTGCCACCAGCATGAAGAGGGCCACCAGGCTACCGATGATGAGGGCGGGGTCGCGGGGAGCAGGCCCTCCGGGTGGGGGACGGAATAACGATATACAATGCATGATTGGTGGTGAAGCGGAAAGTACGGCGCGGATGACGGATGAACAAACCTAGGCAATATGGGATGTACGGAGCATGCGTGGGGGCGCGTGAGGCGGGGCCGCAGAGCAGGTGGCGTGCACCGTATGGGGCACCACGGGTGCTTGCGGAAAGAGCTGATGATTGCAGCGTATCGCTGCCAGAGTTTTGGGCAACAGCTAGCCGTAGGCATGCTACAGTGCTAGACTGTCCCGCGAGCGTGTGCGGCGTGCCCATTACCTGTGAAACCACCTGCCGTTCGGCAAGAGCCCCGAATGCGTTGTATTTGACCGTAGACCGTAGTCCCACCTTTCGCTGGCGCTCCCGGCGTGTCAGCACGGCCGACAGCTACTGCACCCACGCTTCCCGTTTACAGGTGCCCAGGCAACACATCACAGCACCTTATCAACAACGTACAACGACATTATCATTTCACACGCTTGACCCACCTTGCGCTGGCGCTCCCAGCGTGCGAGCACGGCCGGCAGCTGCTGCACCCACGCAGCACCTCCCGCGATCGAGTCCGGCTCGTTGCCACCACCGGCCCCGCCCGGGCCCCCAGGGTTGAGCGCCGTGAACACCTTGGAGTGCGGCTTCATGCCTGCGCGGAGACGACAGTGTTGCAGATGCGGTGCGGGAGTCAGGCATAATGAGCCTGTTGTAGTAACAGGCAGGCAGGCTCGGGGGCGATGACAGTGTGCGGCGTGTGTGTGGAGTGAGTTTCAGAGGTGTGTGGAGTGCTCGTCTACTTCAATTTGGAGCGTAGCCTACTAGTCCTGCGGTGCCTGCTACCTAGCCTTGGAGTGCTGCCCCATGCCTGCAGGGAGACACAAGTGAGCAAGGCAACGAAACTTCAAGGCAGGCAGCGCGTGCTTAACTGCACGCTGACCCGAGGACACCGCCGCAAGGGACTTCGCCGCCAGCGGACTGCCCATGCTACCGGCGTCACTTCACTTGGTGGTCGGTGTGGGCTATGCTCTTATCATTCCCGCAACCGCATCGCTATGCACTCACCCGAGGACACCTCCGCAAAAGCCTTGGCCGCCAGCCTGCTCTTGAGCTGCGCGTTCTCCTCCAGCAGCCGGGCTGCATCCTCGCGGTTCTGCCGTGCCGCAGCAGTTGCCATCTCCTGTGGGTGGCCAGCCGTACCGTATGCGATATGCCACATCATTCCCACAATCATCCGGCACGTCAAACCCGGTCAGCCGCACAGGCTATGGGGCCACCTGCAACCAGCGCTGGTGGACCAACCCCGTGCGCGGATCAGCTGGCCCACAGGTCCTTCCTGGCAGCCCGCAGGTTGGAGCGCCGACGCACCTTGAACGCCTCGAACTCGCGCTGGATGGCCACCTTCTGCTGGTTGAGTGCCGCAAGCTCCCCAGCCATAGCCTGCGGGACGAAATCAGGTGGATGAGGTGGAGGCGCTAGTACGAGAGCATGCATAGGTGGTCGTGTATCCCATTAGTTCTTCTCCCCCGCCATAGCCTGCGGGACGAAACCGAACCGCGGCACAAGAACAAAAGCATGCACCGTCGGCCGTGCAGCATCGGCATTGCCCCGCGAAGTAAGCCCGTCACGTGTGTCGCACGCGGGTGATGAATCAGTGCAGCTCTTGCGCCACACACAGTCCCAATGCATCCATGGGTGCCATGTCCCACCCTTCCCAAGCGCGCCTCCCTGTCCCCTCCCCGGCGCGACCGCGTCGCCGCTGCGCGCCTGCTCCTCCCTCCCCCGCCCCTATCTGCATAACGCACCGAGCCCCGTGCACTCACGCGAAAAGTTCACGTCCCTGTTCCAAGCGCCCGGGGGCCCTCCCCTGATGTATACGAACTACTCGTTCACACTTACTACGTCTTCCCTACGCAGTACCATACACATTGCCAATGCTTCGTTCCCCCCTGCCACGCACCACTGCGTCGCCGCTGCGCGCCTGCTCCTCCGCCGCCGCCCGCACGCGCGCCACCTCCGCCTCCAGCTCCGCCACGCGCGCCTCCGCCTCCTCCGTGGCACGTGTCACCTCGGCACGCCACGCCTCCGTGAGCGCCTCCTCGGCAGCCGTCACCGCCGTCTTCCTGCAGCGCCATCACCAACCACGAGCAACCGACAACGCTTGCAGCTGCTACGCGGATGCTTGGCGTCCGGCGTGTGGCAACCCCGGTTGCAGGCGAAAAGGCGGCCGAAGGGTTGGTAAGCTTGCCCCTTCCCAAAAGCAAGCCCACGGAGTTTACATCAGTACACGACCCACTTGTTCGCGTTGGCAGCCATGAGCTCCTGCCGCAGGGCCGCCAGCTCGGTGTCCCGCGCCCGCATCTCCAGGTCGTAGCGAGCCTGGTGGAAGGCGCACAGCAGTGGCAGGGCGGTTTGACGTTTGTCAGCGCCGCATCGGGCTTCAATACAAGTGCACTCAGTCGCGGAGGCCTCGAAGTGCACTCGCAGGTGGGCGCGTTCAAGGGGGACAGACAGCTTCCTGAGGCAGTCAGGAGACAGGTGTGCACGTGGGCAGGGCGATTCGCGGTGTCGCACGCCGGCGCCCCGCGACCCTTCAGTGTCACTAACCCCGCACCCGAACCTCTGACCCTGCAAAAGTCAGTGTTGCTGCCCCGCATCCCGCACCTGCAGCAGCGGTACTGCTACCTGGCACCCCGCTTCTGCCGCAGCGCCCGCAACCTGCAACACTGTGTGTCGCTACTGTGTCGCTACCCTGAGCCCCATTCCCCTTGCCACGTTTCTCTAAATGCCGCACCTGCAGCAGCGCCAGCTCGTGTTGCAGCTGTTCCAGCTCGTCCTCAACCGCCTGCAAGAGGCCCCCGCGTCAATGGAGCACTAGCAACACTTCACAGGAACGCAGTGAACAGGAGTGCAGGTGCGTACCGGCAAACACAAGGGCACCGCAAGCCGGTACCAAATTGTGAGCAGGGGCGCCGCTTGGGCGTGTAGGACCCGGTCACTGCATCGGCAAGTGCGGCCCAGAGTGCAAGGATGGAAGGTTGAAAGCGGATCATTGATGCCGCCGCTGCTGCACCGCACCTGTGCCACTGCTGTCCGGGCGCGCGCCTCGTCGGCCTGGCGCTCGACCGCCTCCGCCTCGGCTGCCGCGGCCAGGGCCTCCCTTAGTGCACGCTTCTGGGCGTTGTACAGCCGCCGGCTCTCGTCCAGCTCCTGCACGCGGCGAACCAGTGTGGGATACCCTGACCATTAAGCTGGGCGCCAAAGAAAGTAGCGGTGCCGGTGGCATATAGTTGCTGCCTGGAATTGCGGCACGATTTGACACTGCACGCGTTCCGGGGATCATTGGTTTGTGGAACAATGTGTATACGTTACACGAGGCCCCTCGTCCAACAAGGTGGGGACTGTCGGGTGCCTGATGTGTCGGGAACAGCCGTACAGTACACTTGCAAGAGATAACGCTCCGTGCACGCTAGGCGACGGCGGCTGTACGGTAAAAAAGAGCCTAATGTCGTACGGAAGTAACGCACCTCCTCCTTCTGCTGTAACGAAAGCTCAAGCTGCTCCACCTGTGCTGTGAGCTGTTGCAGCTGCCGGTCCTTCTCGCCCGCCACGTGAGCGGCCAGCTCCGCCACCTTCTCTTGCGCAACCACCACCTCTTTGCGAGACAGCTGGACAGTCTGTGGGTGATTGTAGGGGTATGTTTAGGGAAAGTCTCAGAGCGGGAAGGGATGGCCGTGGAGAGGAAAGGCCGGAGTGTGGACATGGCCCAGCGGCTACTGCCGCAAGCGCACCGTGTGCCTTGCTCGCAGGGCAGGCCTATCAGCAAGCTCCATCAACATGACCAGCGCAAACACTAAACCGGTTCCGCTGCTGGCTGCATGACGTGCCCTTGGGTTAGGGCTAGGCCAGCAAAGCGATCGGCAGTTGGGTCCCCTCCCCGCAAGCACTGCATTTGCACGCCTCCAGTCGATTGCACCTTGGCCGCAAGCTCTTTCCGCACGTCCATCAGCTCCCTCCTGGTCCGCTGCAGCTCGTCCTCCAGCGCATTGAGCTGGGCATTCTCTTGCTCTGGAGCCTCCGCTCCCGTCGCAGGAGCGACATGTTGCTGCTGTGAGATTTCTTCATTCTCTTCTTCCAACCACATGAGCTGGTGGTCGGGAGTCATGGTTGCAGTTGCTACACTGTCCTGCCCTCTGGCTCAGGTTATCGCAGCACGGCTGGCTTATTGTAGCGCCCTACATGTTCGTTTGTGTGTTGCGGTAATGCACTGCCACTCCTTCTACCAAGGCTGGGGCGTGGGAGGACTCCCTCTGTACACTTGTGTTTCGATTTAACGGACAGGTGGCACTTATGATCGAACAGGCTGTAGTACCGTCATGTGAATATATGGGCACAAAACTACCTCAGGGTTGCAGGCTGTGTCCTGGCGTGAACGGAGGGGGCAGTTGCGCACCGAACAACGTCTCGCGAGGAAGAAGAGAATGTCGTTCAGCTATGCCAGGCATCTGAGGAAGAACATTAAGAGCTTCCTACTTCGACATGCAAGTGATTGCCTCTCTTGAAAATGCATAGGCTGCACCGTGGCTTCCAACGCTCCTTGTGTCAAAAATGACCCGGAGTATCTATCCCATAGAGAGCAGGGGGTTTTCACCTCAGGAACTTCATCGCGTTAGCGAGTTTATCAGGCTTCTTCGCCACCACAGGGCCTGGGATGACCGCTTTGGTAAGCAGAGGCAGGGGCGTTGACGGGCGGCCTCTGGTGCTGGATAACTAGTCCACACAATACCAAGGCATTGTATCATAATTGTAAAGGAGGTTCACAGTACTCTTGTGGCCTTGCCCTCCTCTCGGCCCTCATACCCGACGCATCCAGATGCGCACGACGCTGTGCGCTTCCTCAAGGCGCGCCAATGGGACCCCAGCGCCGCTTACCAGATGTGGACTGCCATGCTTACCTGGCGAAAAGAGAATCGCGTGGACACCATCCACGACTGGTTTGTGTTCCACGAGAAGCGGGACTTCGACCGGGTGTTTCCCACTGGTCTCCACAAGACGGACAGGAATGTAAGCCCCATGCCGCAAGGGCTGGATCGCAGGCTCGCAGGGGGCTGCCAGGGGCTATGGCCCCGCAGAATGGGGAAACACACCAATGAGCTGCGTGCTGAGCGCAGGTGCCGGTGCCGCCGACACTCCCCTTGCAGACGCCGCGCACATGTGACCCACACTTTGCGCGCATCACACTCCAACCCTGAATCCCATTGCAGGGCCACCCCGTTCTGGTGCAGCAAATGGGTCGCGTCAACATTACCGCGCTGTACAAAGTGACTTCAGAGGAGCGCATCCGGCTGGCCCACATCTCGGACAACGAGCACCTGCGGAAGGTGGTATTCCCCTCGTGCTCCAGGCGCGCGGGCCGCCACGTGGACCAAGTGTTCACCATCATCGACCTGGAGGGCCTGGCGTTCACGTAAGAGCGGGTCGCGGTGGGGGGCTTATGAAGTGCGTCAGGCGTGGAAAGCACACGTAAGCACGGATACTGGTACAGGCGTGTGGACCAGGCAATCCCGCGAGAGCGTCGTGGCGGGGCCGTGTTGGGCACAGCGCCTGATGTCTACCGGTATGCATGAGCACGGACAGAAGCACACGCTAGCTGACATTGGCCCACTGGCGCCTGGGTCTTGCTCTGGCGTGCAGGGGCATGATGCGCGTGACGTCGCTGCTGAAGCTGTACATGCAAATGGACAGCAACAACTACCCGGAGACGCTGGCGCGCATGGCGATCATCAACGCGCCGGGGTGGTTCACCACGTCGTGGGGGGCGGTCAAGAGCGTGCTGAGCGCTGAGACCGTCAAGAAGATCGAGGTGGGCCTTTGGCGTCACCTTGCTTATGCACACTTCTGTTCCGCGAGGCTACGTACACCGCATGTGACACTGTAGGGGGGACCCGGGGGCGTTGAACGGCAGGGTAAGTGGCGGCCTTGCTGTTGCCGCCAATCGCAGATTCTGGGCAAGGACTACCTGCCCGCGCTGTTGAAGCACATCCCGAAGGAGAACCTGCTCCAGGAGTATGGCGGCACCTCCCCCGGGCCCCTTACGGACAACATCGGGCCGTGGCAGGAGGACGA
This sequence comes from Chlamydomonas sp. KOR1, assembly GCA_036984285.1. Classification (NCBI taxonomy): domain Eukaryota; kingdom Viridiplantae; phylum Chlorophyta; class Chlorophyceae; order Chlamydomonadales; family Chlamydomonadaceae; genus Chlamydomonas; species Chlamydomonas sp. KOR1. Next base: position 63,343 of record BQMZ01000419.1, read on the forward strand.
GCGTATGGCGGCGGAGGCAGCGGCCCGGGAGGAGGAGGCGGAGCAGGAGCGGCAGCGGGAGCGGGAACGCGAGCGGCAGCTGCAGTGGGAGCGGGAGGTGCAGCGCGAGCGCGAGAGGGAGCAGCAAGCAAAACTGGAGCGGGAGCGGGAGCAGCAAGCAAAAGTGGAGCGGGAGAGCGAGCGGGTGGCTGTTGCTGCCATGGAGGTTGAGGAGGCCGTGCCGGAGGCCCCGGCGCTGCCGCCGCCGGCACCCCAGGCTGCACCTGAGCAGCACCTGCCGCTCCCGTCCCAGCAGCTGCACTCAACTGCGGACGGCAAGGCTGTGGGTGTGCTGCAAGGCAGCAGCGGGCCTGTGGCTGAGCTTGCGCCCGCGGAGCTGGTGCCGATTGACGTGCCTATGGCAGAGGCGAACGGGGGAGGGCCCAGGGGCGGGGGTGAGGATGAGTGGGCGGCGCAGCAACAGAGGGAGGTGTTGCTGGGTCGCCCAGGGGTGCGTGAGGTAGTGGCCGTTGGGGGCCAGCCACAGCAGCCCGCGGTCAGGGTGGAGCTGCCGCACGGGCCTCCAACGCCGCCCGGCGGCGCGAGGTCGCCTGCCGCCAGCCCGCCCCTGGCCAAGCGGCCGCACCTAGCAGCAGGGCCGCTGGAGCAGCTGAGCCAGCAGGGCCCGCAGGCGCCGGCGGGAGGGTCCGACGGGGGTACGGGGCACGTGTCAGGCGGGGACAGGGCGTTGGGGCGCGTGGGTGGCGACGGGCCGCGCAACAGCATGTCTGTGCCGCTGCTGCTCGGCCAGGACTCGGTTACGTCCCCCCAGCACCCAGGCGGGCATCAGGACGAAGCGAGGCCGCCGCATGCGCCGCCACAGCAGCACCCTCCGCCGCCATCCCCGCCTCACCACGCCAGCGCAAACGGGCCTGAGCCTGCCAAGGATGACCCGGGGCAAGTGGGCGGCACCGCCCAAGAGCCCTCCAGCAGCGGTGTGCAGCTAGCTGGCCGGGGTGGCGTGCCGCTGTCCCCAAAGCGCAGCAGAGGCGGCAGCATCATGGGGGGCATAGCAGCGGGGCTGGTGGCGGGGCTGCAGGCAGCTGCGTCCCACGTGGCGGGCCTGGCGTCGACCCATGGGTCCGCGCACGCGAGCCCGGGGCCGTACGTCAGGGCCGGCAGCTTCACCGATGGGGGAGTGCCATACGACACGCTCAGCTCCAGCCCCGTAACAGGGCAGGGGCAGCTGCAGGGAAGCTTCCCTGGGGCCCACCCTGCAACACAGGTCACAGGTGGCTCCAGCCCTGTGCGGCCTGCGTCCGGGACACTGGGTACCCCGACGACGACCCCGGGGCACGGTCAGCAGTGGCTGCCGCGGTCCTCCCTAACGGCGTCAGGGGAAGGTCCGGTGCAGCATGCTGGCGCGGGGGTGTTGCGGCGGCCGGGAAGCGGCAAGGGGTCGTTCACGTATGGGTCGGGGAGCAACGGGCACGGCTCGGGGACGCTGCAGCTGCACGCGATGGGGCTGCAGGACGGCGATGCGCTTGCCTCGTTCACGTCGGCTGCCAGCGGCTTGGGCAGCATGATGGGCAGCGCCATGAGCGCGCAGAGCACGGGCAGCATGGCCGACGCGCACGGGGACACGGCGAGCTCACGCCTGGTGCTCTCTGGGCGCAATGGGCAGCTGCGGCAGGGCAGCTTCACACTGGATTTCTCCACAGCTGCTGGCGGGCTGTACGGGGATGCCAGCGGCGGGCCCGCGGCAGGGCCCACGGGCGCATCGTCGGGCCGGGGCACGGGCAGCGTTACGACCAAGGGAGGGACCCCGCCGTCCGCGGCTGCCACGCCGATGTCCATGTTCATGTCCCCTGCGAGCGCGTTCGCCTCCACCGGTGGCAAGAGCTTTGGGCGCGCGTCGACCAGCAACCGGCGGCTGAGCGTAGGCGGCGTGGCAGCCAGCGGTGGTAGCGGCACCCTAGGGCACACGAGCGTCTTCTCGACCATGGATGCGCACGCGGCTGCGGCGGCGGCAGGGGTGGGGTTGTCGGGCAGCTCCCCAGCCGGCGGGCCCCACCCGCCGCCACTCCAGACGCAGGGGACTGACAACGACGACGCGGAGTCCGTCCGCATGTCGGTCATGAGCCAGAGGTCCTTCTACAGTGCCATGTCGCACATCGACCACAGCAGCAGCTCCGGCCTCACCAGCCCCAATGAGGCATCCGAGCACGCCCGCCGCTGGTCCATGCAGCGCGATCTCCACGCCGCCGCCATCGCCGCCGCGCTCGCCTCCACCGCAGAGCACCGCCGCGCCGCCGCCGCCGCCACCGCCGCCGCCTCGGGCGCGCTGCAACCGCAACCGCCGCCTGCGCCCGGCCAGGCCCCGCCCCTAACCACCAACGGCAGCGGCCTGTCGCCCGTCCCGGGCCTCAACGTGCCTCCGGCCGCCCGCGCGGCCTTCGGCAGCTACCTCGACCAGCCGCCGCCTCTGGCCTCCCTGACCACCCCCCGGGGGCTGGGCAAAACGCACCGTATCAGCAGCGGGGACGAGGTGGAAAGCGGCGAGGACGGCGATGCAGACAGCAGAGGTAGCGACGTCGAGTCGCGCCACCACCCTGGACGCGGCCGGGCGATGGCACCCCGTGGCCCTAGCGGCGCAGGCACCTCGCAGCCCGGACGGGCGTGGTCCCCAGGTGCCACCTCGGAGCGCTCGGGGCACGGCGGCGGAACGAAGGGCGGCGGCGGCGGCGGCTTCCAGCTGGGCCACCGCCGGGCTGGGTCGCTAGGGGACGTGCACATGCTGGCAGCTGCAGGTGTGGTGGTGCTGAGCGACGAGCCTGGGCTCGGGGGGCGGGCAGGGGGCTTCCACGGGGGCACACTGTCGCAGTCTTCCTCCATGGCGGCGGGGCTGGATGAGTACGGCTTCGGAGGGGGCAGGGGCTTCCCCTGGACGCGGCCGTGGCGCTTCTTCCAGCGGCGCAATTACGGGCCCCTCATAGAGCGGGAGCCGGCTGCGCATGGGTCGGCGAACGCGGGCGGGGTAGGAGGGGTACCCGGAGCGGCTGGTCGCGGCGGTGCACGGGGCTCCATGCACCGGCGCGTGGGGTCCAGCGGAGCGGTGTATAACGCGGTGCTTGATGGGCCGGATGGCTTGGCGTCGCCAGACAGGGTGCGGAACGGTGCGGGGCAGGAGCGTGAGCGGGGGGGTGGGGGGCCTTGGGAGTGGGACCAGGCGTCGCCGTATAAGGACCAGGCGTACGGCACGGGCGGCGTTGGCATGGTACGGGAGCTGTCATTCGGGCGGACTGGGGAGAGGCGGGGGCTGCTGCAGGGAGAGGGCTCCAGCGGTGGGGGGTTGCTGGGGAGGCGGCGGAGCGTGCTGGACGACTGCATGCACTGCAGGTGCTGCGGCTGCGCGATCATGTAGGTCCTGGCCGCCGAGGGAACCTGGTGGCGATGACAGCGCGCAGTGCGATGTTACGGTATCGACGGTACAGCGTGTGGAATTGCTGTTGCGGGAATATGGCTGGTGCGGTGTGTGTGTGAACTTTTGCCATGCCCTACCGGCTGCGACGTATTGCGATTACTCTGCGTCTGAAACTGTGATCAGCCCCCCTGCGATGTGCATTTCCGGGGTGGATGTGAACAACCCTGTATGGCTGAAGTGTGTAGATGCCGCCTATGAGCTTGTGGAGTGTGCTGATGAGGGCTTGTGGAGTGTGTTGCGACAGGACCAGATGGTGTGCACGGTGTGTGCTAGCGACCACCTTGTGGACTGTGCTGGTGAGATCGTGCTGCGCTTTATCAACGAAAACCATGTTTTCTTCCTGACGAACCTCTTCTCTCTGCACAGCATGATCGTGCATAATGTGTGTGTGCGCTCGTGGCCGTTCCCGCGTTCAATGGTAGCGCTGCAACAGGTCTCACGCATGCATGGAAAGTTGCGTCGGGGCAGCTTGATGGGGGGTGGTGATGGTACGTTACAATTTACAGGTATAGACGGGAGACGGCTATGGGGTACGTCCCAGCCAGGGGGCCATACGGACGGATGGTGCATTGGAAGGTGCACTGCACTGTTTCATTAGCGCCTACAATTACGGTAGGCGTGCTGTAAGCCCTGAGGATCGTCAGTGTCGGTTGCCCGCCAGCCTACCGTACAGTACCGTAGTTTGCTACCCTACGCCCCCTCTGTTGGAACCTGGCGCAGACACATGGACCATGGGAACGAGGGCAAGGGCCGACACGCAACAACAGCATGTAGGGACAGGACCAGGGGAGACTTCCTGGCCCCTGGCCAACCAGGCCAAGACAAGCAGCGAAGGCACATGACACGGGTCACAGAACGCGTAAGGACGCGTAAATGCTAGGATTGGGAATACCATTTGTTGTCTTGGTGTTTGGAGCTTGAAATCCCTCTGCTACACCCATTGGCCCTATCACACATGCGTGCCTTCCGCAGCCAGCGCAGCACAGCCAGGTAGGACCAGGTAGGACTTCCCAGTGGAACAAAGCGCGTGGAAAGCAGAGAGTGAACCGCATGTATCCAAAACCAGATTTGCATGAAGGAAAATGTCTGCGTGCGCTCCCCGAACCTCGTCTTCAGGTGCTGGGGGCGCGCCCACGCGCCCAGTAGCCAGGCGCATACGAATTACGGCGCGTCGCTGAACGCTGAAGCACGAGGTACCAACCTCCGCTTTATGGGTTTGTGTAACTGTTTCCGCCTTCTTTGCTTGCAGAAGGAGTGCTTGAAATCAAGGAGTGCCGCTGTCTGACTGATTGAGCCGAGTACGCCCAACGGTCATGGGAATGGCGGGGGTTCAATTCAACTGGGATTGCAGTTGGCAAGGTCATTACCTGGTTGCGGGCTGCCACAGCCCTTACAGAATAGAATACTTTCATACCAAAAAGGTGTTCGGTAGCATCGGTGCACCTTGTTCCGCAAGCGACGCGATACTTCTTGTCTCGAGAAACCGCACTCACAGCGACTGCAAAACATTTGTTGTCGCACAACAGCATTCAACGAACTGCTTTCCTTATAAACGGACGCCGCGGAGTCCCTACCTGCCTCCCTACCGGCTGTGCATCCCGGCTGTGGTAGCCGAGTTTGTATCCAGGCGACGCTCAGCAGACGCGAGCCTGGTTATAAGGTATATGGGTACATGCATGGGCGGAACTGGGTGCTTCTGGGGTTCGGGGGCCTCTCGAGCCGAGGAGTTTGGGTGGCAATCGTAGGCAGGCAGTAGCCGACGCAAGCACAAATCTGGGGCGCTGTCTGAGCGCTCTGTCGACTTGGAAGCACTAAAGATACTTCATTGAATCAACTGACATGCAACCAGGGCGCGCAGGGACAGCGCTTGGGCCGGGTCCCCGTTCAAACGCAAGCCTGTCGTTTCGGGCCAGCTACTGAGCTGCAAACCCGTTACCGGGCGACGAGTTACCAACACTCTGTGTCGCTGATGCACGCAGGCATTTAAAATGGTAGCCACAAGCGGTTGCCGAACAGGGCTCCTGCTCGTAGCTGCACTCGCCGCCGCTGCTTGGACGGCAGGTAAGACCAGCCTGTGCCTGGCGACTACATACCTGCTGCCTTCGATTGGAATTACAATATTCTTGCTGCACATAAAGGCTTCCTCTCGGTCGAAGCAACGCGTAAACTGAGACCCTGCTGTCACGCTGCTCACCGAACCCTCGTCACTGCTCCCCAGGTGCTGGTCGACATGACCCTTTTCAAAGCTTGGAGCAAGCAGGCAGCCGCAGGAGCCTCCTTCAGTACCCTTTGTTCCCTTACTGGGGCTGCCGAACCTACGCCTGCGCTTGCTCTCCCTATAACATCCAGCTAACAAGCGTTACTCAGGCAAGGTTAGGGGGTGGTTTGCCTGGGTTATACTTAGGGACCCCAAGTGAGACGGGGTCACGGGACAATGCATGCAGGCATAAGCAGCGCACGCGCATACTGCTTGGTGTGCTACGCTCTGGTACTTGCGCATTGGAGGGTTGTGCCAGCATGTGCACGCTTCGAGATTTGTTGCAAACCGCAATGCGCTTGCCTGTTGTGCAGGTTCCTGGGCAGCGCACGCCCACGGCCCAGCAGACGTGCTTCAGCGTGTCGTACAGGGGCTGCGACGACAGCCTGCCGTGCTGCACGGCGCTCAAGGACAGGGTGCACAAGATCGGCATCCGAACCAGTGAGTCAGGGCCTTCTGGATGGGAGCTGTCGTTGAAGTGGTGGACGTGATTGTCTTCAGCTGTTTGGCCCTGGTTGGAGCGTCGCTGGAGTGCCGCCGGAGCGTTGCACTCCGCCCTGCTGTGGGTCAAACCTTGTGAAGCGTAATTGCGCAGTACGGCATGTAACGCCCTGGTTGTGCATGCCTGTCTGGAGTGAAAGGAGTCAAGCTGCGACAGGGATCCAGCTTACAACGTGCGCCACGCTCGACTTTCTCCCTGCAGCGGAGGCGTGCGTGCGTGCCAACATTGTGGGGGTGACCCTCAACAACCGGACGCACGTGTCCTGGAACACCTACCGCTACGTCGTCGGCACAGGTGGGCGAGTGCATGCACAGTCGTTCGTCCCGCTGTGCCTCCTGGCCACGTTTAGGGGCGGCCTTACGCCTGGTCCTTTGTTCCGGTCGTTGTTTGGCCCTTCACACTAGCCCTCTCAGTGCGACCTTTGATGCGATCAGCACAGAAACGCGGCGTCCCTGATTGCGCTCCCTCCTGCGTTTGTGCTGTGAGCTTGCCATTAGCCTTGATGTACCGCATAATCGTGGGTTGGGGCAATGCGGAAAGACCGTAAAAGCCGCGGCTAACAATGCCAACTGCTCCCATGTCGACCGTATCGCAGGCTTTGGCTACATGGTCAAGATCTACGACCTTCAGCGCAACGCCACCACCTTCCCCGGCACTGAGGTCAGTACTAGCACTGCATGCACAACCATGTACAACCAGCATGCAGCCAGGATACTGGGCTTTGCACCGCATATGGCAGTGGGCTTGGAAACCTCGACCACCATGGAAGGCACCGGTACTTGGTTTGCGACGCAGGAGTTGTACCAGTATATGTGCTGCAGCTTCTTGTATGGACCGGGGCCCGGCTGAGCTCCCTGCGCCCATTGCCCTTTTCCCCGGCCCGCAGGTGTGCATCACCACCGTGCGCGGCTGCGAGAGCCTTACCGCTCTGTGTGACACGGCCAGCGGTGGACAGTGCACGTGGGTAGGGGAGGGAGGGGCCGAGGGGTGGCGTTCGGAGGTGGGGTGCAGATCGGTTTGCGCACAGGACCAGACGCGGGATGGGGGTCTTCGTTTTATAATGTGGACCTTGTGAGCTACCTTGGATGCTGGTGCTGTGAGGAGCGCTGCCGCGTTGCAGGTCACGCCCAATATGAAGGGAAAGTTTGCGTAACAACCGGCAAGAAGCCCACGGCATGTAGCCCCAAGTTACATCGATCCATGTGCTGCTGTGCTCCTTCCGCAGTACGGTGGTGTCGGAGTCTCCCCTGCACGATTACTGCCCGATCTGCTCGGCGGGCTCCCTGGACGCCTCGCCGCCCCCCACCGCTTCCTCCCCGCCACCCTCTCCCAGCCCCGCCCAACCGCCCTCCCCCCTCCCGCCCAGCCCAGCCACCCCTTCCGTCCCCCTCGCACCTCCCCCGCCAAGCCCCGCAACACCCGCCCTCCCGCTCGCCCCTCCCCCAGTCAGCGCCCCATCCCCCTCCTACCCAGCCATCCCCAACTCACCTGCCCCCCCTAGCCCCGCCCCGTCCAGCTCCCCCTCGCCCTCCCCAACCCGCTCGCCCGCCCCTCAGACCCCACAACCCTCGCCGGCTTACCCTGCCCCATCCCCGTCCCCATCTACCGTCCCCGTCCCTCCTATCCCGCCCCATCTCCCGCCGTCTACCCCACCATCCCTCCCATCCCCGGGCTCCCCACCGGTCGCCCCTCCCCCGCCTACCCCTCCATCCCCTCCCTTCTCCCCTTCCCCGCCGCCCCAGCCTACCCCGGCTTCCCCTTCTTCCCCAGCCCCGCTGCGCCAGCCTACCCTAGCCCCGTCAGCTCTCCGTCCCCCTCATCTCCAGACCTGCCCACCCCGAGCCCTGTCACTCCTCCAACGGGCTGCATCGCGTGCGTCACCCTCGTGCGCTTCGCGTCGCCCTTTAGCCAGGTAAGGTAGGGGGCCTCACAGCAGGCCGACTGGTTTCCATTCCTGACCGTCTGCTCTGCGGTCAAACCCACCCCGACCCAGTGCCTCGCCCATCCACAAGACAAGCGCGAGCTGTTGGGCCTCACCGCCACCCTGGGCTTACATCACGCAGCACGCGACGCTTATGACTGCTTTCTTTCCCGACTTTTCCCCGGGCCCCACAGGACGAGTGCGACCTGCTTGCCATGACCGCCACCCAGCTGTACGTCACGCAGTACGACGACACCATCCTGGGCCCCGACGGCCAGCCCGCGGCCTTCACCTGCTCCGAGCTGGGCAGCCGCCCCGACACAGACGTGCGCTTCATGCAGAACTTCGTCACCGCGTGCGCCGCCCTGGCAGACCAGGTGAGCCGGCGGAAGCATGCACCCTCAATCCAGATGCAGGCGGATGGCGCTGTACGTGCCCCTGCCAATATCGTAGGGGCAGCACGTTGCATGCGCTGAACGTGCGTGTGGTTGCGTGGGGCCAGCCCAGGTTGCATTTGCTGAATGTGATTGTGTTGCTTCTGTTGTTCGTCCAGGCCATGGTGGACGAGCTGTATTTCAACATCAACGCTGAGTCCGACATCCTGGCACTGGCCTACTACGAACCGTTCAGCCTCAGGTGAGGGGATCAGCGGGGCAAACCGTGCGTGCCGGATGAGGGGCTTAACGGTCGCTTACAGGTTGGGAGTGCTTACAGGTTGGGAGTGGAAACGACAGCCCATAGCGTGTGGGGATGTCCGACAGAGCGGCACTAGGCCTTCCAACGGACATCGAGGTTGTGTGTGACACCCAATCAACCTCACTTGGGACGGGATTGGGTACGGCAGTGTACAGCGTTTGGGCTGTGGGGGTGACTCACATGCCGTTACTAGGCCCGGAAACAGGGCTTGGAATCGCGGTACTGTTACGCGTGACTTGTGGGCGGGGGAGGAGCTGTGCTGTGGGGGACGCAACGCGATCGGTGAGGTGGGCTGCCCGCTGCTGCCCCATGTTGGCTACCTTAGAAGCTCCCGTGCTGACGCCACCATGCTGTCTGCTGCGCCTCTCCTCCTGCAGCTGCAACATCCCTCCCGGCCAGACGCAGCCCATCTTCCCCTCCGACTCCGTCACCTTCGACAACACGTGCGATTCCACCGAGGTAGGTTGTTGCGAGGTTGTTGGGACCTACCTAAAGCCAGGAGCAGAGACGTTTCTTAGCACCACCAACATGCTCAAGTGTTGCAAAGCATACAGGACATGACAAAGCAAGTCCAGTAGTGTGGTAGCAAGCAGGAGTACCGTAGTAATGCTACGTAGCATAAGCGACTAGTTGGTTGATGCAACGCTAACCGGGTTGCGTTGGTGTGTTGTGTCCCTTGTCCTCTACCCTCCCCCCTGCAGCGCATGTTCCGGCCGCAGTGCTTCCGCCAGCGGGATCCGGTGGCCCCCTCCGCCCCTCCGCCCCCCAGCCCGTCTCGACTGTTCCCAGAGCACACGTGCCGCACCAACCAGGGTGAGGCCTCGCACGCGCAAGTAGAGTGGCGCCGCTTACACACTTCGCTGTTGCAGTCCCGTGTCCACGCGCAATCGTAGTGTGATTGGCGCCGAGGCGAGCAAGGTTTTGGTGTGCTACTCCCTTTACCACTCCCTGTTGGCACGTGACCGACCCCACGGGTCAAAGGGGACTGAAGCAGCAGCGGGTAACATTTCCTTTGAGGACGTGTGCTGATGCCCTCGCGCGGCGCCCCCACCCCGCAGCCACGCCCTTTACGCTGGACGCGCGGCTGCCGGCTGTGCCCACGGAACGGGGCAGCAAGTACTGCTTTAACGTCACCACCACTCCCTGCGCCGACCCCGCCAGCACCTGCTGCCAGAACGCCCTGCTCACCAAGGTTAGCACACACTGGTTCGCTGTAACCAGTAGACGTCCTGCACTGCCGTGCTTGCCGTGCCGGTAGTCGCAAGAGCTCTCGGAGAGAGGCCTTTCCTGCGGCCCTTACTACACACAACAGGAAACCGTGCAGGACTATTTTGATACGGTACACACCAGGATGGCCCCTGTGCAGCAATGTGATTCCATGTCCATACCTCCGTATCGCAGTGCGCCGTACTCGCGCGATGAGTCCATCTTGATCGTCATTACCGCCCACAATTGTCTATGCCCCGCTTCCGCAGGTGGAGATGGAGATTGACTACAACCTGCGGCGCCAGGTGCTGTGGGTGTGGGTCAACGACGACCGGCGGGCCAGGTCTTGGGGTAGCTCCAACTCCAACGTGCTAAAGGTGCGTGGGTGGATGGGCAACAAGCTGGTGGGTTCAAACCTACCGGGCCTGTGTCACTTTCACCCGCAACTTATCGCCACAGCCCAACAGGCCATTTAGGTAGCACGTTGCCAATGCCGTGTGTCCCTTGACCGCACCAATGCTTGGCGTTGCGCACTGACCCGTGGGTCTGTCACGCTCTTGCCCGGGCCCTAAGCACCTGGGGTCCGTATATATGAGCACCTGATCGTACAGCCCCTGTCCGGCGCCCTCCTTATGCCTGTAACCGGTATCGCGTCAACGGATAGACATTGCAACCCAGGTTAGAGTGTGAGTGTGTGCTTTTGCCGTGTGCCCTCTGCCCCCACCCGCAGATTGCGCCCCTGTCCCTCACCACCGACCTGGCCGCCAGCACCACCAACACGGTGTGTGTCGAGCTGGCGACCGGCACCAGCCTGGAGGAGGCGTGCATGGGCCCGGCCTGCAACTACGCCCTGTTCGTTGACGGCGGCTGCTGTCAGTTGGGGCAGCAGGCCATCTAATTCGGTGCTCAGCACACGACTTGTACAGTGGGCAGCGAGATGACGTGGGTGGCAAGGATGCACCTTGTAATTTGGGGGTACAAGTGTGGGATTTAAGTATGTAGGGACCGCCTACCGAACGATTTTAGCGATTCCTAGTCTGGCGTGCCCGTATTAGTCCTAAATGTTCATTGCGCCACCACTCAAGCCTCATTCAAAGGCGGTTATTAAAACCCAATCCGTAGCCGGATAGTCCACATGATTGTCTTCCTTTCTTAGCTTATTCCTAGCAGGCCTTCTCTTTGCGTAATTATTGGCACTTTGGGGGCTGCGCAGTACAGTGGGAAAGAATAGACCAGCGACGATTACGCGCAGGAGAAGTGGGCCGTGTGGGCCGCTGAGCTACGTCGGTGCAACCACCGCTGGCTCCGTGTGTGAAGGGCACGGGTGGTGGCTGACGGCACGAGGCACGCGTGCAGCGGCCATCAGCAGTGATCCAAGTCACTACCCTTTGCTGTTGACAGGTGCTGACAACGGTTTACCGAACCGTAAGCATTGGTCGCATTGATTTGGCGGGCAAGTCGTGTGCAACATGTCATGCAATGCACGCGTCCTCATTTCGTGCTTAGAAAGCAATCTGCTGTGGGGAAGGTGGTAGGCCAAGGTCTTAGGTTTTAGGTAGGCTGTGGTCCGACCTGCTGGCAGGGTCGGGTGTTACCATTCCTTGTGGGGTATGGGTTATGGAGGATGGCGAGCTGCCCTTGCATGTGCCATGTCGTACACAGGAGGTCGCCGGGTTAACATTGGTTGTACACTGCGCGCTTAAGAACGCTGAGTATCAATTGGAAGGATGTGGTTACACCAGCAGCTGGTGCTGAGGGCTGCACGGGGGCATGCCGCACAGATGGCGTGGATTAGGTAGCCAGACCACCATTGCTTTGCGTTGGCCGTGCCGTTTACGAGCAGTCCTTCAGTAACAGTCGTGTAATCTGAATGCATGCGTGCTACCTCCAGCCCCAAACCTAGATGGCAGTGTACCTGCTACCGGTATGGCAGTGGGTAGTTAGTCAGTGTTACACGGCGATGGTTCTCCCCTCCGTAGGGGCAACAAGCCGGGGCTCAAGCGTCAAGGGTCTCCATACATGAAACCAGGGCATACGAATGGTGATTCTGCATTCATACAAGCAACGCCTTTAACACCGAAATGCTATCTGTCGCACTTGTGTCTTCGCGCGCAACCCACTTCCCTCTGCCTTATGGGGCAGATTCCGGAGGCCACTTCCAGGGCAGCAAACAAAGATAGAGCTTCGACCTTGCTCCTCCCGAGCCAGTCCCAAACATGCAACAAAACGTCCAGGGGCCCGCTACCAGGGCAACACACACAGAGCAGCACGCAGGGGGCACACATGCAGCCTGAGGCTCCCAAGGGCTCAGCCACCCAAGTCTAACACAAAACGGCGCGACCTAATTCCAGGGCAGCAAACAAAGTGTCTTCAGCAGTGTAGCTCCCGCGACCAGTTGGTAGTTCGACACGTCTTAGGCTGGATGCTGTTCTGGCGCCATGCCAGAAGCTTGAGACTCAAATCTTCAAAGCATACGCGTGTCAGTCAGTCTATGTAAGTACACTGCGAGGGTGTTGTTCGTCCTGTATCCCCCCCTACCGCCGTCCCACAGGCAGCATGCCAATACTGCTTCTGGTGCCGCGGAGCGCGTGTTCAAGATCGGGCCAGTAAGCGACCGGTATACCAGCACTGCGCATACACAGCCCCCTACGTAGGGAGTGCGAAGTCGTTCCGCTTGGATCCAGAACCACGTCCAGAACTGATCCAAACCAGTGTGCTGGGCCCTGCCCATGCATTGCAATGCGCATTGCTGCATTCTCATTATATTATGTGTTTCCCAGTTTGATGTTAAGGAAGTTTGCCTCCTGGAAGGCCCAGGCTCCACGTAGGCCCTACGCGGCTACGGTAGGCTGTAGGGAGCCCGCCATGACGCATGAGCTTGCCCGGCATTACCGTATCCACTGACCAGCAGACCAGCGCAGCCGAAAGAAGTCACAACCCTTACATGGGCGTATCCATTGCGCGTAGGTGTAACAAGACTAGCTCGGGTGGCCGGCTGGCCCCGAGGCTACGCTGCAGCGCAGCAGTCAGTTCGACAAGTCAATCATAGATACAAGCCGAAATCCTGTTAAGAAGATTTGGGCGTCTGGTCCTACTCTACGATCACTGAGCGTTCGTTCCTCCAACCCCTGTACTGACCGGACAGTCCTGTTGCTTCTTGCTTGTACACTCCTGCATACGCAACATGTCGCAGTTTGTTAACGCTGCTCATTTGTACTTTTGGAAGCTATTTGGCGCCGCGGTGCTGTTGGCCTTGACGGTGGCGTGCCAGAGCAACGATCCTTGCGACGGGCCTGGCCAGCAAAAACTCGAGCTGGCTATCGCTGACAGTGCGGATTTCCCCACGGTCAAACAACATATCCCCAATGCCTGCATCCCGTGCCTCCGGAACACATTCCGCAACTCGACTATGCCATCCTGTGCAAGGTACGTCGTCGCTGATGTTACCTTCGGCAGAGACTTACCGACATTCATCATGCATGTGCGGCTTGGACTTTGCTCAGTTCCTGCTTGCGCGGCCATCCTGTAGTCCGGTCACAGACCACGGTTCCTCAACGCCCTCAAACAGGTGCCCCAACGGCACGACATCTTACCTTGGCGCCACCTCCTGCACGACCTGTGGGCCGGGACGTTTCATATCGAGCTCTTACGATGACGTCGGGTTCAGCTCGTTCGACTGGAGATACTACGGCTGGCAGCAGTCACCAGCGGATTGCTACCCTTGCCCGGTCGGCACCTTCTCCAACTCGTCCGCCAGCCTCTCGTGCACACGCTGCCCCGAGGGTACCTACACGGACAGCCCCGGCGCTACGTCATGCCAGCCGTGTCCCGCCGGCCGATACATGAAGGGCGTAGAGTGCCTGCCGTGCCCAGCAGGTGCGTACTCCATGCGTGCCGTGCCGTACGTCAGTGTGTGTCGTACTGCAGCTTGCTGTATACTACCACCTGCTCGCGGCTTCAGTAATTTGTTCCCCCGTCCCCCCCTCCCGCGATCTAGTACGTTGTTCCCCCCTCACGCCCCGCCTTGTCTTGCCGTGCAGGTAGCTACAACCCCTTCCCAGGGCAGACCCAATGCATCAACTGCCCATTCACGTACGAGACGTCAGCCGATGGGGGCGCCACAGCGTGCTCGGTGTGCCCGGCTGGAGCCTACGTGAACAGCGAGCCTGGCCAGTACTACAACAAGTGCTACTTCTGCCCGAAAAACACGTACAATGACGAGCCGGGATTCTCCGGTCTGACCTGCAAGCCCTGCCCCGTGGGCTTTGCTTCGCCCTCTGCCTCCACCAACATCGCAAACTGCACCGTGTGCCCCGCCGGGAGCTACATTCTAGACAATTATGCCGACCGCTATGATGCCAACTACCTGCTGTGCGTCCCATGCCCGGCAAGCACCTACAACCCTGAGCCGGGGCGGACAGGCACCGCTGCGAGCTGCGCACCCTGCCCGCGAGGCTACACGTCGCCTCCCGGCTCGACAAACTGCACCGTTTGCGCAGCCGGCAGCTTTGTCTACGACGCCAGCAAGTACGACTCCAATTTCATGAAGTGCACTTCATGCCCAGCCAACACCTACAACCCGGGGCCCGGCCTGCAAGGGTCGAGCTGCCTACCCTGCCCGCGCGGCAGCACGGCTCCCGCTGGCTCAACCAACTGCACTGTTTGCGCAGCCGGCAGCTTTGTCTACGACGCCGATAAGTACGACTCCAAGTTCATGAAGTGCACTTCATGCCCCGCCAACACCTACAACCCCGCGCCCGGCCTGCAAGGTTCAAGCTGCCTACCCTGTCCGCAAGGCGCTGTGTCGCTGTCCGGCTCCGTCAACGCGTCTTCCTGCTCTCCCTGTTCCCCGGGATGGTACTTTGACAACGCCGCCGGATCACAGACGCGGGGCACGTGCGTAAGGTGCCCCGCGGGCAGCTTCGCCTCTGCCCCCGGCACCGTGGGCGGCTGCACCTCCTGCCCAGCCGGGCTCACGTCCAGGGATGGTGCGTGCGTGTGCAACTGGATGGGATTGGGGACATGCTTATGAAGGAGCAGCTGCGGAATAAATGACAGCGCTTTTGACACGCACGCTATGGCTCTAATTGTGGCGCATTCCATGCAGTGAGTGTGATGCCGTGCCCAATGCCGTAAATCCAAGGCAACACATGCTCCTCTATCTGCTTGTGCGTGGTGCTGGTCGTGATGGTTGTGATGGTGGCGGTGGTGGTGGTGGTGGTTGTGACAACCGCAGGGGCCACTTCCATGGAGGACTGTATGGCCTGCCCCCGCGGCACGTACCACGTCCCCTTCCTGCTGCCCCTGGCCACGTCTCCCGTTTCGGGTGGGTGGTACAGATTCAGTGCCGTACATCCGGTATCTGCTAGCGGCCAGTGGATTGCACCACAGCAAGCACTCAGCAGTGTGTTTGCGTGAGGGCTTGAGTCATCATGAGGTTCTCCGCACGTCCTACCACTACTGAATGGCATGCATCACCTCCGCCCACATCCGGCACGCTGCATGCTTGTCCGCGCGATCCATACCATGCTTCTTTGACGCCCGCCCCGCCCCACTGCCGAACATGCCATCCATACAACACCTACCGGTCGCCATTATCGTGTGGCCACGCCACCTGGATTGTAACACAACATGCCAACAAATCATGCCTGGCCTGCTGCCCGCAGGCCAGGTTCCACCGGGGCAGTGTCAGCCGTGCTCCGCCAATACGTACAACAACGCCACGGGGGCGTTGTCCTGCCAGGCCTGCCCCCCCGGACACACGGCCCCGGCGGGATCCATCTCGTCCGCAGCGTGCACCCCTTGCCCCGCCGGCAAGCTCGTGGATGATTACGGCAGCTGCAGCAACTGCCCCCAGGGCATGTTCAGCCCCGCGCCCAAGGCAACCGCTTGCCAGGTGGGATGGGGTGGTTCGCACGTGTCGTCGTGCTGTGCGTGCCGTACAAGGCACCCGCTACCCCTGCTGTGCGATTTGGGGGCCCCGTTGGGGCCACGGCGGCTCTAGGAGAAGCCCTGTCCCGTGGCACGTGTACTCACGGATGGTGCACACGTAGGTAGGTGTGAGCCCCGCTACTCGCCATACGGAACCCTCACTTGTCCTGCCTGACTCCCGCACGTGCGTCATCCCACCCCCTGGCACGCATACAGTACCTTCACACGCACGCCAGCATCCCACCCCGTCGTCCCAACCACTGAACCCGAGCAACACCCACGCATCCCCCAAACCCACCCTCCTCCCCACCACCAGGCCTGCCCCCTGGGCAGCACCACCAAGGCCGCCGGCTCCACAGCCTGCGAGCCATGCAGCGACGCCGAGGGCGGCGTGCAGCCCGCCGACCCCTCCAAGCCCCCCGCCTGCGCAACCTGCGGTGGCGGCGCGCTCATGGCCGCCGGCGCATTCACGTGCCCGCTGGGCCACGGCCGGCAGGGCGGCTGTGAGCTGTGGCAGCCGTGCAGCCCCTGCCCCGCTGGTGCCTACGCCACCACCACCTCGGATATGCTCTGGGACGTGTGCCGCGCCTGCCCTGCCGGCAGCTTCAGCAACACCAGTGCAGCCACCAGCTGCCAGCCATGCCAGCTGGGGACAACCACCAACGGTGCGGGCAGCACGGCTTGCGTGTCGTGCCGTGCTGGCACGTACGGCGTGGCGGTCACAGGCACGGTCGGGGGTGCGGCGGCGGTGACGGGCGCGGCGTGCATGCCGTGCCGGCCTGGCACGTACAGCGGTGCAGAGGGCGTGGTGGGCAGCTGCACTGGCTGCCCTAACGGCCGCACGCATTTCCTGCAGGGCCGCACCAGCGACTCCGACTGTGCTGTGCCGCTTGACACTGGCGGAGGCGACGGCAGCCGCACCATTCGTATGCGGGAGGTGGTCTCTTGGCTTGATGTGGGGACCTCAGTCACGGGGGGCTCAGTCCTGAGCGTGCGGAACGAGCGTGCGACGCCGGGCAGAGAGGTGCAGGTGGCGGTCAACGGGCCCGCGGCGGAAGATGTGGGCAGCCTGGTGTACGAGGCCAACGCGGAGAAGGTGGTCACCGGTTCTCCCACCAGCCAGAGTATCAAGCCGCTGAGCCCGCCCGTGCCGGTCGGCGTCACCAGCTACAAACTGTTCCAGCTGGCGCCAGGTGCGTGTGCGTGGGCATGGACGCTGGGGGAATGGGGATGGGCATAGGCATGGGCGACTTGCCACTGTGTGCGGATGCGGTGCGGGAATGGGACATGAAAAATCCCTGACATAGCAGACATGCAGGCAAAGTGTCACTCCAATGTATGCCTGCGTGCGTGCATGCATGGGCCACACGGGTTGACACTGCTACACCGTTCCGCTTATGGTGTTCATGCGTTGGTCTATTTATTTACGTATCCATGTGTGTCGATGCGGTGCGGGTGTACGTATGTGTGTGCGCTCGTGTGGGATTGTGGTGATGACCCGCGCCCACCACCGCCCCCAGCCAGCGAGCATGTGGCGGCGGAGCGCGGGATTGTGTTGTACATCAGCCGTAATTACGCCATCAACCCGCTGTACTGAAGTGAACCGACCTCCCATATCGTACATCCCTATGTGATGCAGGCGCGCTGCCAGCAGCCGGCCCCTTCGCCCAGCAGCAGCAGACGGGTGTGACGACGTACGTGCTATCGGTTGAGTACCGAGATGGTGCATTTGCCACCTGCACGGCGTCCACCACCCAGCAGCCTCAGCCTGGTAGTGATAACACTGGCGGCGGTGGTGCTACGGGTGCTGCTACTGCCAGTGGGCTGCAGCTGGTGTGCAAGCGGACCTGGAAATCGTACTCTAGCTTTGGCCTGGACGGAAACGGCGCCACGGGGAGCACGGATGAGACCCTGACGCTAACGGCGCTGTAGCGATCGAGGGAGTGGGGCCTTTCAGAGCTACTTATTTGCATGCAGAGCTGTTATGCCCGGACATTGGTATGTAGCATACATTTGTACGAGAGTTTGTTGCAATGGGTGTGGACCAGGGGTTCACGTCCCCTGGTGTGGACGTGAACCGCGTTGGCGTGGACAACGAGTAGCGAAAGAGGGCGTCACGCTCTATCGCGTGCCGCGTCTCTTCCGTGTGCCCACAGTAGTAGGTGGCAGAGGTGTGGTGGGGCTTGAGGCCGCAGGTGTATGCCCAGCCCGGCGCTAAGGCGTGGTCATGTGGAGGCTGGCACGTCTTAGGGTGCATACAGTGGCAGCGGGCTAGGAGCGAGGCTGTCCTTTTCTTTTTCATAGTGCGTTTATTCTTTGATGATGGGCCGTACGGCCAGTAGTACATCATGTTGTGACGCGGCCTGGAAGCGCGGGCAGTGCCGTAAGGTCGATTCTCGTGCGCTGGGTTAAGTGTTCGAGGCAGCGCTGTGGGCGCTGTCCTCGACAACGCGCACTACGGCTCGTTTGCTCGCTTATGGAGCGGCCGTTAGACCAGGTGTCGAGTAAGACGGTGGCATAGGGCGGTGCATGCGTATGTCACGATTATGGTTTGCTACGTCACTTTCGTGTGGTACACGTGTGGGGGCAGGTTGGAAGTCGGGTGTCATGACCCAGCCCAGGGAGGGGCGGCACGGGCACGTGTCAAAGGCACGTGGAGCGCATCTGGCACGATCAATCAGCGAACGCGCCTCTCAACAGAAGATTATGGTGCATGCGGTGTTGTTTGTTGTTAATACTAGGCATGGCCAGGTTTGATCGGTAGCGACATGGCCATGGGGCACGGAAAAGTGTCGTACGCTCGACGTTCGTCGGTTCGTGCACAGCGCGGTTGGCGCTGTCCTCGCACACACGCTTTGCTTGTTTGCTCGCTCGTTGTCGCAGGCAGGAAGTCTCAGGGAGAGGCCGTTAGAACATAAGTGGAGTAAGACAGTGGCAGAAGGCATTCTGCGGCAGGGGAGGTACCATAGTAGGCTGAACGTTCGGCACGCTGCTTGCTGGGCGTGTCAGGAAGCATACGGACACTGTGAACAGACTATGCAGCGAGGCGCTTATGCGGAACGGTGATTTGGCTCAGTATCGTCGAGTTGAGGCAGCTTGTAGTTGTTGAGTGCATTGCTTGCGTGTCTCTTTCCTTTCCTTGCCCTGGGATTGGGCAGAGAGCCAGAGTGTTGCTTTTCTGTGGAAAGGTTTACAGGTAAGAAGACGGGAGAGGACAGGCCAGCGGGAACTCAAAACCCGACCAGCACACGCAAGCACCAACACCACCAACGTCCAAGGGGGCCAAAACTGTAAATCCATACATACCAACGTCCAAACCCAGGGCACCCCGAACTGCAAAGAGGGAACACCTAGAGAAGGAGAGGACCTGAAACCAAACACCACAGAACAGGGGGAAGGGAACAAGCCCCAAAGACACGAGAGGCAAGGGAAGCCCAAGAAGGTAAGGGAAAGGCGGAAAGGCAACGGAAAGACAAGAGCCCCCAATCCCCAAACCACCCTCAGCCTGCAGGGCCGCCGGCAACGACGCATATGGCATTTTGTGTTACTTCCCAGGTGGTGTCGCCACACGATCCTTACTGGTCCCGACCACACCTATCAGGAATCAATCATGTAGCGTTGCGTTGCTGTTGTACAGCAACAAGAAAACGTCCAACCTTAACAGGACAGGAAGTGTCCCACCATGACTTGAAATCCTGCTCAAAGCAGAGCCCACTGCTAGACCGAAGGTCGTTATGAGCAGCGCACTCTAAGACCACATGATATTCATCCTCAGGCTTTCCAGCAGTACACCTTTTGCACACACGCTCACTGCGTGCACGTGCAGTGTTCCTATACACCTCCAAAGGCCAATTGCAAACACGCAACCGCATGATAGCATGAACCTGATTAGCCGGCAGGTACACACGCTGGTACTGACACGTGTCAACATCACCAGAAGCGTCCTCGTCACGCATTGCTTGCGTGTCTCTTTCCTTTCCTTGCCCTGGGCTTGGGCAACGCAGAGAGCTAGAGTGTTTTTTTCTGTGGAAAGGTTTACAGGTAAGAAGAGGGGAGAGGACAGGCCAGCGGGAACTCAAAACCCGACCAGCACAAGCAAGCACCAACACCACCAACGTCCAAACCCAGCGCACCCCGAACTGCAAAGAGGACCTGAAAACACCGTGTTGAAACCGCATCAACGGGCGCTGTTGACGAGGAATGAAACTGGAAGAACAAGAAGCGTCGTGTTGTTACAAGGGAGTCGGAAGCCGTGCTTGCGTTCAGCGCACGGCGGAGGCACCGGGGCTTCCCGACCGTGAAGGTGTGCGTAGGCACATCCAGGTGGAGCACCTTAGTCAGGCTCAAAGTTCGCAAAGTACCATACGCCAGCGTCGCACACACGCCGTATGCCGTAGGACGCCAAGCAACAGGCTTGCACCTGTGCCCAGGACAGGCATGCCCACAGGGCCAAACACCATGCACCGACGCTGTGCAAAGAGGAGTGTCAGTGAGGTTGCATGCACAAATGTTGCCGTACTCAAAATGCGCCGTACTCAGATCCCAAGAACTCAAATCGTGCGGCACACGTACTCAAAATGCGCCGTACTCAAGTCACACGTACTCAATTCGCACGGCACATGTACTAAGGCGCAGCAATGCCACCATTGACCTATATCTTCCTTTCCTGAGATGACATCCTGCCCACCTTTCATGTCAGAAGGTGAAATGTCGCTGTTGCAAGCAGTGGGACAGCATGGGCCGTACCGTATGTGCAGTGGAGTGATGAGGGCCATCCGGCTTACGGAAGCAAATGCAGCGGTACTCAACTGGCAGCACTCCTTGCCGCACGTTGCATGCATGTCGTTCCTCGCTGGTGGGGGTGCTCCGCCCCCTCACACCCCCCCGAGCAGACACCTTGCTCCTGGAAAAGGGGAGCCACACGCAAATAACCAAGGGCACACGGAACGGCCATCCCGGGGTGTAGGGTCGGGGGGATGAGCAAATGCCGTCTTGGACCTCGCCACATTCCTGTGTGCCAACTCGGGGGGGTGTGGGGGGCCGGAGCCCCCCCACCAGCAAAGGACATGCGTGGCCTGGGCTCTACAATATGCAAGCTGTCAGGTTGGGGCGGACATGTTGTGTGAAGAAACAACCTCGGGGTGCGAGGAACGTCATGCATGTCTTCTTCCTTGCCATATAACCCGCCTGCGTGCCCTGTCAGGGGGGCGTGGGGGGGCGGAGCCCCCACCAGCAAAGGGCATGCGTGACCTGGGCTGTGCCATGTTGCCCTCAAAAATGCCCCCGCTGGGCGTCGACCAGGACTTGCATACCGATACACACGCATTGCTGGAGTAGCGCGACAATTCTCAAAGCACTGTAAGCACTGTGGAATTCAGATTGCCCTGTTTTGTTACAAGGGATCCGGCAAGAGGCAGCGAATGACACGCACGGCTTGGGCAAAGCATGCTTGGGCAACGCATACGGCACTAGGCAAAGCATGCCCTCCGCTGGTGCATGCCCCCGAGCGGAATGCCCTGGATAGGGCTCCCCCAAAGAATCACCGCATGGCCTGGTGCTGTGTGCCCTGTGTTCATGCGCGTCCGCGGGGTGTGGGGGCGGAGCCCCCCCACCAGCGAATGACACGCACGGCCTGGGCCATGCCGTATGCCCTGCGTTCATGCGTGCAGCATCAAGGTTTACGACTTGTGCAGCTTACCTCTTTCAGGCCGGCGTTGCTTCGCCATTTCAGCTCGCGCATGTCAATTGTCAAGAGCCCAAGACGGACAGCCCGGGAGCCTGGCTGCGGCGGCTTTTGCACGTTGCTGGATTTTGCACATAAGACCGGCATTAGTGCTTCTTATCGCGATGGAGGCACAACGGTCTGGCCAACGGTATGCTGTCCGCGCGGCGCCCGCGTGCGGCGCCCGCGTGCTGAGATGAGTTTTATTCGACGCGGCCTTTTCGCGCCTGGATCCAGACATGCAGAAATACATCGAGACATTCCGAATGCCACGAGCCGCTTTGCCAAAACGCGAGGAAGCTGCCGGAATCTGGCCACATAGGTGTCTAGAGGGGCGGTTTAACGACGGGGTCGTGTGAGCAGCTTCCCGGGTCTCACGGGGGTAGACGCGGGGAGGGGCGGGGGAGGCAGGGGAGAGGGAGGGGGAAGCATGCGGAGCGGGGAAAGGATGTACTGGAGAAGGACACGTGGCAGCATGACTACACCCGGTAGAGCGGACAAGGCAAAGGCGTTAGGGCAGCAGCGGGTGAAGTGCGGTCCGAAGTTCAGGGGGAAAGATGTCTGGCGGGCCATGTTGTGCTGAGGGCATGCGAGGGTTTCGGTCCGCTGGGGTATGCCGAGGTGGAGGCACGTGCCGGCAGGTGTGGGTAGGTTGACACTGTACCGGCCGGAGACAGACGCCACGCTTGTTCTTAAAGCACTGAGAGGACGTTACTTAGCACCTGTGTGCTTATGGAGGCGTCCGTGTGCCGCAAGGAGGAGAAGCAGAAGAAGTGCGGGCCTTCGAATTGCCCAGGATGCGCCCACGAGACCACCGCGATTGCGCCAATCCTTCTGCCACAGACGACACTATGCAAGAGATTTATGGCATGAATTTTGTTGCCATGGATTGGGCTTCGTGTCGTGCCATAAAGGTGTCGTGCGTCCGCCCCCGAGAGCGACATGCCGCGCGAGGCTGCAGCCTGCTGCAACCCCGGCTGCAAGCGAATCATCATGACAGGAAGTATGTCGACAGTAGCCATGTGACTCCTGTGCACCGTGTATTTTGGCTGGCGGTGTGTTCCGCAAGCGCGCGCCGGTACCAAAGGACTGCTGCTGACGACGCGAGGCAGCAGGAGTAATGACACGAGGAGCCACACAGCACGGCCGTTCGGTAGGGATCGGATCGAATAAAATCGTAGGAAATTCAGGGGCCGCACGTTTGGCGCGAGTTGGTTGTGATTTTAACGGTGACCGTTGGCGAAGTCAGTGTGCGACAAGGCTGCTTAACCAAACACCACAGAACAGGGGGAAGGGAACAAGCCCAAAAGACACCAGAGGCAAGGGAAGCCCAAGAAGATAAGGGAAAGGCGGAAAGGCAACGGAAAGACAAGAGCCCCCAATCCCCAAACCACCCTCCCAACCACGCACAAGGCACCACCAGAACCCCAGCGGGCAGGCGCCGAAACAGGCGACCACAACAAACACGCACTCAGGCCGCCCGAGAAGGCCACAAAGCCAGCAGCCCACCAGGCACCAGCAGCCTCGGGGCAAGTCCGAGGCCACCCCTAAGCCGACAGCTATCGAGGCAACGGCAGCCCCACAGACCAGCAACACGACCCCGCCTCCCAACTGCTACCGCGACCCAACCCACGCCCAGGAGGAGCACCCCGCCCGTCGCAGGACAGACTGCCGGCCAACCCGCCCGACCAGCACAAAACCGACCTCCAGACACGCCACCCAGCACGCACCTACACCGGCGGCAGAAGCCAAAACCAACCACCCGCGACCCTCAGCCTGCAGGGCCGCCGGCAACGACGCATTTGGCATTTTGTGTTACATTCCAGGTGGTGTGGCCACACGATCCTTACTGGTCCCGACCACACCTATCAGGAATCAATCATGTAGCGTTGCGTTGCTGTTGTGCAGCAACAAGGAAACGTCCAACCTTAACAGGACAGGAAGTGTCGCACGCACGCAGCAGGGGAGTACGAACAAAGAGTCCCCAACCCCCAAACTACCGACCCAGCCACGCAGAAGACACCTGGAACCACCACACCACCACCGGCTCGCCAGACACCAGCAAGCGCAAGGCCAGCCTGAGGCCGCACCCGAGGCTGAAGGCGACGGCGGCCCCACGGACCAGCAAACGACCAAGACGCTCCTGACCGCTACGAGTGTGAGTCGTTACAGGTACCCTTCGGGGCCAGGGCCCGCGCCCTGGGCGCCAAGGCCTGCACCCGTAGTACATCTGAGGTAGGACAGTCAGTGAAACAGCATCAGAAGTATTTGTGGTAGCTTACATCTGAGGTAGTACAGTCAGTGAAACAGCAACAGTCAGTGAAACAGCAACAGTCAGTGAAACAGCAGCAGAGTAGTACATCTGAGGTAGGACAGTCAGTGAAACAGCAGCAGAGTAGTACATCTGAGGTAGGACAGTCAGTGAAACAGCAACAGTCAGTGAAACGGCAGCAGGACAGTATTTGTGGCGCAGGTCAGGAGTGAGCTGCATGCCTGCTGAAGGCCAGCGTTGTTCCTTGTTCGTGCCTCCCACCAAGTCGCACCACCCCAGAACGGTGGGAACCCCTTGTGCACCACCCATGCCTACTGCCTTTTGGCGTGCGTTCACGTTCCGCATAATGAGGCACTTGGGGACAGCTGTAACATGGACATTGGCGCGGCTTACCTGCAGGCGTCGCAATAGCTGGGGCAGAGTCCTTTTGGGAGTCACAGCAGCCAGGCCAAGGCAACCGGTCAGAGCGTTGGACGCTTGGCATCAGGGGAGCAGGCTGCCTCAAGCACGCCCTGCCCGCCATCGTGCGTGGCAGGCAAAATTACTTTAGCCCATTCAGGCCCATTTTCCCCCGTCAGCCCCCAACACTCCGCCAAGATGCCAGCCCCTCTGCCCGCCCCCATCAGGCATCGCCTCCACCACCCACCGCCCGGCGCCTGCCCTCCTGGGGCTCCCACCGTGGCTACGTACCACCAGGGGAGCTCCCCTGCGTACCACCAGGCAAGGGAGGTGGGCAGCGTCAGAGCTGTGATAGGCAGGGCTGTGATGGGCAGATCGACTGCAGCCCCGGCGCCCTTACCGACTGCAGCCAGGCAGTATGGCCGCACCATGGGGGCGGTCGCTTGCACCGAATGTCCTGCCTTGGCAAGGGAGACCCCTCGCGGATCGGGCCAATCAGAGCAGGCGACATCGCTGTAGCTCCACTCAAACAGAAGCTGACCCACTGCGACTTTGTTGCGAGACTGGCATCGCGAGGGTCTACATACGACAGACGAGAGGGAGCGCTCCGCTGTTCAGCTGGCTTTCGGCTCTACACG
The DNA here is from genome assembly GCA_036984285.1 of Chlamydomonas sp. KOR1. Taxonomy (NCBI): domain Eukaryota; kingdom Viridiplantae; phylum Chlorophyta; class Chlorophyceae; order Chlamydomonadales; family Chlamydomonadaceae; genus Chlamydomonas; species Chlamydomonas sp. KOR1. The sequence goes on from BQMZ01000419.1 coordinate 88,350, forward strand.
CTGAGACTGCTGCAGCATACACAATTATCCACGACCTAAACTTCTAGCATAAAATGTCAAAGAAGGTTGACAAGTTTATGGGGATGTTAGGAGACGCCGACGACGGGTCAGAGCCGGACTCGGACTCGGAGGCATCGGCATCGGAGAAAGAGGAGGAGCAGGAGGACCCCGAAGAGCAGAAGCAGGCACCAAAGAAGAAGAAAATAGAGCTGAGCGTCGAGGACTTGGAACGCGCTGGCTACAAGAGTGGGCCCAGCGTGCTCCACGTGAGGGCACCAGCGGAGCAGGGGCCCACAGACTGGAACTGGTGCGTGGCCTGCGTGCAGGGAAGAGGCAGTGCGTTAGCTATACTTTGGGAATGATGGGACGGATGGGTTTGGGGGTGGCGGGGTGGCGTTGACAAGGGGCAGAGGCCTGTGGCATTAAGAGGCCTCAGTCGAGCCCATCGGCCCTGCGAGGACGTCGTTGCTACCTCTCAGCATGTGATGCTATGGGCACGGCTGGGGATGGTGGGATGGCAATTGGCTAGGGTATTGTAGGGCGATGGGAGGGGACCAGCGGCAGGCCCGTACGCCAAGGTTGAGCCATGGGCACGCAGGGGGGGGGTTGAGCTGTGCTCTTGCATGAAGCCGTCGTAAGAGGTACTGTTATGCGAACAGCCCCTTGGGCTGCTGGGACGGACTGTTGGGCTACGTAAAGATGGTGTTGGATGGTGGTCGCATGGCTTCTTGTGGACTGGGGAGGAGGAGGCCGCCAGCCCGGCACTGCGGGACCCACCTGGGGACCCACACACAGCTGTCCTACCTGTCGTACGGTTTGTACACTGCCACGCCGCTCCGCAGAGCCGGCTCACAGCACCCTCCTACCTGTGGCACTAATCCTACTCTGCAGTGACAGACTACTTCGCAGCCACACTTGTGTGTGGTGGCATCAAGTCGGGAAAGGGAGCTTGTCATTGTTACCCCGCCTCGGGCTGGTTGTGCCACGCTGGCGGCAACACACATGCATCGCTAGGCAATGGCATACCGACGCCTGTGCCCACAAGAACGGTGGAAAGGGGCACCAGTGAGTGCTGATGCTCCGGCGACTTCGCTGGACATGACTCTTTAGGCGAAGCACGAACACCTGATGCGACCAAGCTCGTCATCGCCCAGGCACCTTTGACCTTCGCCCTGCCGCCATCCACACCCGCCCGTCCCGCCCTGCCCTTCCACCTACACCGCAGGTCCAACGGGCGGGCAGCAAAGGACCAAGAGGAAGACGACGATGAGGACGTAAGTTTGTTGCGCTTGATGCCGTCCTGTTTGCGTCCGACGCCCTGCCCGGGCTGCGGATGCTGCAACGGCTGGAGGTAACGGACATGGAGGACGTTCGCTGCAGCTGCTGCCTACGCTGCGTTGCCCCGCTTGACGGTCGATGCGGCAACACCTTAAGGTCTGGTGCGGGCGGCGGCTTTGATTTCCCTGAACTTGCTGGTGCTGCAGTCATGAGAGATCTACAGTACCCGATGCGGTGCGGCCGCGACGTGGACCCGTTGCTGATCCTGGACGATATGAGTACGCTTGGGCTCGGCATCACCTGCCAGCGCCCGCACGAGCGACCGCGGCACGGCAGTTCCTGGTGCCGGTGATGCGCTGGCAGGTGATGCCAAAGCCAAGCACGTTTATGTCGTCAAAGGATCAGCAGCGGGTCCGCATCGGTGGGCAAGGCCGCATGGGTCAGGCCTCTAATGGCTGCAGCACCAGCGAGTGCAGGGGAAACAGAGCCGCCGCCCGCACCAGACCCCTAGATGTCACCTCATCACCCAGGCTTGTTGGTTCTGCTGGTTGTTGCGCGACAGTGGCAATGCGCATGCCGGCGTTTTTCTGCACTCGCGAGGCCCCCCTGCCCAACATTTTGACCTCCACACCGCACACCCTCACATCGCTGCAGGCGTGTCCGTCACGTCACGCAACGCCGTGTTGCACGGCCTTTTGTTTGTGTCACTAGAGGCTCCGTTCGCTAGCATCCTCGCGCGTAGACAGTGTGTCCGTCCAACCCGTACACACCCACAACCTGGGACAGCCCTGAAACACGTGTGTGCACCTAATTCAAGACCCCTATGGCCCAATGAGGAACCCCCGCGAACCCAGGGCCCCGCGACCCTATGGCCCCCTGACTCCGTTACCGTGTGAACCCCTCGGCCCTCAACCAACACGCCGACCCCTGACCGCTCACCCTGGTCCCCCACCCTCAACCCCTGACCCCTGCCCTCTGTGTTTCCGAACCTCTGAGCCCTGTGGCCGCGTGACCTCCCGGCAGGGCCGTGCCGACACACGACAGGCGGTGACACGTGGCCTGGCCGCGAGTGTGCAGCGTGCTGTCAAGTCCAAGCAGATCGTGGCATATCCCGATGCACACATGTCCACCCGACCCCCATGACACATGGCTCCCTGTTCTTCCACGCAGGACCATGCTGCCACACGTGAGGTCGCGGCACGTGGACCCGGCACGCCACGACCTCGTGCCCCCGTGCGTCGTGACTCCGTGCCGCTACACCACCCTCGCCCTGGCCCCTGACTTGTGCCCTTGTGGCCCCACATGCAGGACCGGGCAGCCACACGTGAGGCGGTGACACGTGGCCTGACGGAGAGTGCGCAGTACGCGGTCAAGTCCATGCAGTACGCGGCCAAGCTAAGGGACGAGGCCAAGGAGGAGAAGGAGCGACTGGCCAAAGAAAAGCGGCTGTCGTTCAACCAAAAGGTGGGCACGCGTGCAACGCCCAGAACCGGTGCAAATGCATTATAATTGCTATTATCTTTTGTGCTGCTCGTGCGCTGTCCGCACTCCACTACCCGCGTGCAGGAGAAGCACAGGCGCGGCACTGAATCATGCACCTGCACCCTGCCCGCTGCAGCGGCCCCACCAACACCCACTCCGTACACCTAACTATCATGCGCTGTCCGCCTGCGCACCCGCACATGTACCCCTGCAGGAGAAGTCTCACAAGCGCGACACGGACGTTCACCTTGCGCTTGCGCGCCGCTGTGGCTGCTGCCGCGCGTTTACGGGAACTCACCCATTCACTCATCACGCCCGACCCGCATTGTGCCCCTGCAGGAGAAGCGCAAGCGCGACACGGGCCAGGCCTCACGGGGCAAGAGCTACGTGGAGGAGTCCAAGCGACAGGCGAGAGAATTCGGCATGTACTCGGGCTTTGACTGATGGCTGGCAGCGCTTAGGGCTTTGACTGACTGGAGGGAAGCGGATAGGGTTTTGACTGTGATCCCCCGTGACGAGGCTCGGACTTGCATGCATACGCAAAGACGGAGTGTGCCTGGGAATGGCGGGGCTTGCGGTTGGTGCACGCTGTGCGTGGAAGGACCGCAAAGTTGAGGCGCCTGGAGCGGGACGCAGGACAGCGTGCACGGGGCCTCCGTCAGGGAACGGGTGCAGAAAGTAAAATCAAAGCACTGGCACCTGCGCCTTGGGCTGTTGGCACCTGCGCCATGGGCCGTTGACGGGACGGTGCTGTGACGTGACCGGGCTCACTGCATACGGACATGTGAGACGAGGGGCTACTTTGACTGGCTTGCATGGCGGTCATGACGATGACTGCGCATTTGCCGAACGACGGTGGCGGCGGCTGAGGGCTGACTGTCCCGCCTTGCGCGTGTGGGCACCGTGTTTGTGTCTGGAATGCACTGGAACAAGGCTACGGACTTGGGCTAATTACCTGAGTGGCGTTGATGACTGAGCACGCACGCTGTATGGTAGTGCATGGACTGGGTCACGGCTTTGTGTTTAGCAGGGTTGAAATGGACTGGGTGTCGGCAGGCGCAAACCGCAGGAGTACGGCACAACTGGCAACGAATGGCTGTTGGCTTGCCCTTGACCGCACCAGCGTTCGGCCAGACACGGCTGGACCCTGGACGTCCACGGTTGCGTTGATGCGTACCGGTACCAGTCTTTGAGGGACATTGCCGGGCTTTGAGATGCGTGCAGGCTTTGTTTGTGGAATCCTGCCGTGGGCACTTGATTGGGCATGAGTCAGAGACATGCTAGAACATGAGCGTGTTGGACTCCCCTGGTGCTGGACGAGCAGCAAAGCGGCCGGGTACTTGTGCGTGACATGCAAGACTTACAAAATAGAGCCCAAGGGAACTAGCGGTACACCGGAGACTCTCGGTGAGCCAAGGAGCCATAAGACCCAGCAGTCGGTGAGGTGAGGACGGGGCTCCGTCCATAAGGTCCGTCTGGCCAGGGGAGGCCTCTTCTCCGCCTCCACTACCCAGCACAACCGCTGTCACGCCCAGATGCTGCACACGTGCCCACTGAGTAAAGACACGCCACTCGCCTCCTCGGCGCACAAGTGCAACGCAGTGCGCCGACCAGCGGTTCGCAAGACCTTGCGCCACACGACAGTCAGTTCGTCCCTGCCTCCACCGTCTGCAGTCTCTGCTGCATCCAACCGTCCACTGTTCACCTCTCCTTTTTTTTTTTTGAAAGCGTGCTTTAATGCTGGTGAGTAGGGCGAAATGGCACGGGCTAAGTCCCGCCTGCCGTCGTGCGGTTGCACGTTGGACGGAGCAGTAGGATGCCGATGCCGAGAGCTGATGATGACAATGATCCTAACCTCACAAGCTGTAACCTCTGATCCCCTAGCGTCCTGGCGGTGCGCAAACACCAGGATGCGCTCAAGCCAGCGCCCAAAGGCAGCTACGCTCGGCAGCAAGGCGCGCGTCAACCCCAGACAGCAGAGAACTGGCCGTAAGAGCCCTTGCCCCTTGTCAGGCTCGGCACTCGACGATTCACCTTGCTATCTACTTGGAAGACGTCGGCTATCCCATGCTAGGCTACACTACGAAGTGGTAAAGCAAAGTTGTTCCCCTAACGCAAATGGGGCGGGCTGCGGACTCGTTCAGTAAGTCAGGCACTATCCTTGTTGCTTACAGTGAAAGCTCTGGAGTATTGGCACAGACCACAGTAAACCGAGCAACGCAACCAGCGTTGCTCGGGACCAAACGTAAGCGTCCCCTGTACGGCTTAGAGAGATGCGATCTGCACCGTCCGATACTGACCCCCGACCCGCACTGTCGAGCTAGGTCACTCACAACGCCACAAGGCAGGCCAAGCACCTCACCTAAACAGGTAACGGCTCACACAACCCGAGCTCCAGGCGAGGCAGGTACTATCGCACGCTTGCACGGCTTCGCACCAGCTCGACCCGATTACCGACGCAGCAGACCCGATGGGCCTCTGCAAGTCAAGTAACAACCACGAAAGGCACTAAGCCAAACCTAACCGCTAACAGTGCGGTCACTCCCCTGCCACGCATGCCACCGTGGGAACCTCCCCTGCACCTGCCGGCACTCTTGCCACGAGACCGTGGTACCCGGGACCAACACACGGTACACACACAGAGCAAACACCTGCGCCCCACTGCACCTAATGACAGCGAAATGACCAGGTGCAGTGCCGGTCGTGACAGCTGTCACGCCCAGATGCTGCACACGTGCCCACTGAGTAAAGACACGCCACTCGCCTCCTCGGCGCACAAGTGCAACGCAGTGCGTCGACCAGCGCGGTTCGCAAGACCTTGGCGCCGCCACGACAGTCAGTTCGTCCCTGCCTCCACCGTCTGCAGTCTCTGCTGCATCCAACCGTCCACTGTTCACCTCTTTTTTTTGAAAGCGTGCTTTAATGCTGTGCTCTTGCAAAGTGCTGGCTCAAACCGCCACCTCGCACGCCAGTCCTAAAATGCTCCAACGCCCCTTACCACCTTAAGATGCCTGGGGCCGCATGCTCCCTCGTGCCGTGCGCATGCACCTAACCTACACCAGCGTCACTGCAGACCGCCGGTCCACCAGCATCACATCCCTCGTCTCGCGGCTGTTGAACACGCACAGCCAAAACCCCTTCGACCCGTCTTCATCCTCCCACTCCAACATCGCCAGGCGCTCCCTCTGCTGAGCGGCACGGAGCCACTCGTAGCGCGCCTCATCCGCCCCTGCTACATACTCCCATGGCACCCTCGCAAACACCCCCGCTGCCGCGCTCTCCGCCGCCGCCGGCAGCGCAAGGTCCAAGGCGCCATCCCCCATACCCAACACCACCGCGTCTAGGCTGTGTCCGTCTTGCGCCAGCTGCTGGTAGAACGAAGGTCTGGCTGCATCCCATGCCTGCTGCGGCACGTACCGCCGAACTGAACACCCCTGCGTCTCCAGCACCTCCCGAACCCCTATCGTCTCGCGAGCCGCGCTGAACACAACCTCCCTGCATCCACCAAACTCGACGCTGCTGCTGAGCTGGCTCCACTGCCGGCTGGTCACCCGTGTGGCCTCCAGCCGACCCGCACGCACCTCAGCGTGCACCGTCCTCTCCTTGCCCTCATCATGCTGCCCCGGCATCGCGCTGGCCAAAGCAGCCGGCACATTGCCTGGGTGCACATCCTTCACCTTCACGCCACCTGTCGCCCAGGTGACCTTCGCCACGGGCCCGCCCCGCGGCGCCTTCTCCTCGCGGCCAAGCAGCATGCCCCGGAGCTGCGTCGCCGTCACGGTCCCCTCCGTACCGTCGTCGTACAGCACCAGGAACAGCTCCTGCCGCCCCTGCCGCTCCAGGTAGTGCGCACTGCCCAAGCGCACCTCCTCCTCTCCATGCACATTGGTGCTACGCTGCTGCACCCTCGCGCCCTCCAGATGCCGCAGACATGCCGGCACCGGGTTCCGCGACACTGCCTTGGGCTGCTGCACCTCCACCGCTCCCTTCCTAGCACTCCGTCCCTTAACCGCCTGGCGCTCCAACCTGCCGCTGCTGCCGGAGCTGCCACTGCTAGACGCCGCCACCGACTCATCATCCTCTCCCCCTACGGCGCCCTGCACGCCCGCTTTGACGCACGCGGGGCAGAACCAGTCGCCATCTGGGATGCGCAGCAGCGGCGGGCTGAGGCAGTAAGTATGCCAGCCCACCCCGCAGCCATCGCACAGCAGCATGTGCACTGGGTCCAGCGGCGACTTGCAGTTTTCGCAGGCGTGCTCCACGCCTGGCCGTGCCAGACGCGGGTCCACCTCGGGCTCGCGAATGGGCAAGTGGCACGGGGCACACCGGCGCGCATGGGCTTGGAGCGTGGCCCCGTCTTTGCCCTGCAGCACCAGCACACCGCCCTGCCTCACCTCCTTCACGCGCAGCACCGCACACGTGTGCGGCACCAGGGCCTTCTTGGAGGTGGTCGGAGTGTAGTAGACGTAGTCCCCAACCTCGAAGCGCCGCAGGCGCGGGTGGTACCCGCCTCCGCGCAGCTTGGCGTAGCGCAGCGTATCGCGATGCTGGGCTATGAGCAGGTTGTCCCCTGCGATGGCCAGGTGCCGCCTGACCGCGTGGGCACGCTCGACCACCGAGGCCTCTGCCGCGTCGGGTCATCGGTTCAGCGGCGCTCGAAGTTTGGCGTATGGCCGCCGGGATCGTAGGGGGCGTTGCATGCATGAGCTGAAAGGGGCTGAAGCGCGTTGACGCCTGCTCCGAGCTGTTGTAGCCCAGCATGGCGTAGGGCAGCAGCTCATCCCAATCCGCCTTCTTGCCTCCGTTGGTCCGCATCATGCGAGCCAGCGCACGCTTGCATGTCTGAACGGCGCGCTCGCTGAGACCGTTGGCCTCAGGGTGCGCAGACGAGGTCATGCGATGGTCCGTGAGCGTATCCAACAGCAGCTGCGCGAACTCACCCTTCCACTCCGAGCCCTGATCGGTGCAGACCTCTGCTGGTGCCCCGAACCGCCCTAGCACATGGTGCAGGAAGGCGAAGGCCGTATGCTTGGCCCCTTTGGAGGTTAGCGGCACGAAGACGGCGTACTTAGAGAAGTACTCCACGCACACCATGACGTAGCGATGGCCACGGGCGGTCTTGGTGAACGGCCCGCACAGGTCCACGCCCCAGCGATAGAACAGGCCGTTGATGGGCGTGGGGTTCAGGCCGCCAGCCACCGGCGCGCCACGGCCTGCGACCAGGTCGCACGCCTCGCAGCCTGTGACAATAGCCTCCACGTCACGGCGCAGCCCGTACCACCAATGCTTGGCGCGCACGAGCGCTGCCGTTCGCCGGACACCGAAGTGCCCGGTCTCCTCATGCGCCCTCCGCACCAGCGCGTTGCGCTCCTCTGGAGCAGGCACCACCCGATGATGGCTTAGCGGCATGATCCGCAGCAAGCGCTGGCCCTGCAGCCGGTAGTGGCGTGCCCTGCGTCTCACCCTGCGCGCCTCTGCCTGGGGCCAGGCTGGGTCCACCCGTCCCTGCCTCAGGTAGGCCATGGTGTTCACGTCCATCCAGATGTCCGGGCATGTGGGCGAGCTGCGCTGCTCCGCCTGCTCCAGCGCTGTGGCAAGGGCGATGAACGCGGGCCACGTGGGCTCCACCTTCGGTGCGCCTACCGCACATGCTGCTGCCAGGCCCGGGCGTAGCTGCTGCCCCAACACCGTGCGCGCGTGGCTGCACATGACCGCCAGCGCTGCAGGTGCAGGCTGGTTGAGGGCGAGGGCTGCCGCCAAGAGCAAGCTGCTTACACCCACGTCTGCCGCCGCGTTAATCATGCTGCAGCGCTGCGTGCGCTCCAATGGCCCAAGCTCCCCCACCATCGGATGGTAGCCCTTGAGCGCCTCCCGCGTTGAGACCGATGGGGCTGTGGCCTTGGCCGCACCAGGCGCCCGCTCGTACACTGTTGACCCGTCGGTGGCCGGCATTAGCCCTGGGGCAGCAAATGCCGGGAGCGCCCCCACCAGCGGCCTGCTTTGGCCGTCGACGAACGGGCCCAAGTCGGCCAGCTCCGCCGCCGGCTCCAGCCCCGCCCGAGCCAACTGCTGCCACGTCCCGCGCGGCAGCAGGTTGCTCCAGAGCGTGCTGCTGCGCTTCACCCTGGCCCCAAGCCGCTCCGCCTCCAGCACCACCGGCAGCCGGTTGCCCAAGCGCATGCTGTGTGGGCCCTCCTCCCATTCAACCCAGAACGCCGGAGCCCTTACCTGCACCTGCTGCAGGAGCAGCAGCACTCGCGCAACGTGGTGCAGCGCGTTGAGCTGCGCATCCGGCAGCGGGTGCCGAGCACTCCACGACGCGCCCAGCAGCCACTGCGTGCCGTCGCCCGCACCAGCGTCCAGCAGCATGGCCTCGGTCACCTCGGCCACCGGCACCGGCAGCGCGGTGAACGCGTCCCGGAACGCCTCCGGCGGAAACTGGTGAGCATATATCCCCGCCAGCAGCGCCAGCCGCTCCGCCACGTACGCCGTTGGCTGCTCCTGGTCCCTGGTGAGTAGGTACCGCGACACGCGAAGCCCAGCCCTGAGGCAGGCCTCAAGCATGGCGCAACACCCGCCCACCGGCTCCAACAGCGTTATCCCCGTGCTTTTGGCTGCACGGAAGAAACGCCTTGGCAGCTGCGCCTCACCCCTGACACCACCGACGCCGCCGCCCTGTGGCGCCAGTTTGGCAGCCTTAAGCAGAACTGACGCGCGCTGGTGCAGCGCCGCCTGCCGCTGCCTCGCGCTCGGCGGGTCGTGGGCGGGCTCTGCATCCGCCTTGTCCGTCCAATAGCCGTTGTTGCCGCGCAGCAACTCCTCAGAGCTGGGCAGCAGGCTCTCCAGCGCAGGCGCTGCAGCCCCCGTGGCTGCGCACACTGCCTGGTTGGCCAGAAATTGCTCCCTGGCCCTGCTGACCAGAGCCGCCTGGCACGCCGGCAGCTGCTTGACGCCTGCTGCTACCGCGGCCGCCAACGCGCAGGCGCCAGTCGGTGAGCCGCCCAGCGCCCAACTCACCGCGGCCGCCCTCTTGGCGCTTCCTCCTCCGCCTCCTACTCCAAGCTGCACACAGCTGGGGGCGCTGCCTGCCGGCGCGGCCTCCCGTGCGGGCGCATGACGCTGCGGGCCCTCCGCTGGCTCGTGATCACACCGCGCGCCGCTGTTGTCCTCCGTGGTGGGCAAGGGTGAACGCGACAGGGAGTCTGCGTTCTGGTGCTTGGCACCGGGGCGATGACGGATGGTGAAGTTAAACTCCTGCAGGATGAGCTGCATGCGAGCATAGTGCCCGGTCAGCCCCTCCGAAGTCATGAGGTAGGTGAGCGGCTGGTGGTCTGTCACCAGCTCGAAGGGTGGACCCCCGAGCAGGTGATGCCGCAGCGTGCGGATTGCCCAGCAGGCCGCCACCATCTCACCCTTGTAGCTGGAGTAGTTCTTCTCATGGACGTTCAGCGATCTGCTGATGGCTGCGCAGATGTACTCGTTGCCGTTGTCATCCCGCTGCCCTAGCACTGCCCCCATGCCCTTGTTGGAGAAGTCGGTGTGGAGGATGAAGGGGCGCGAATAGTCCATTCGCCGCAGGATCACGCCCTCCTGAGCAAACACCGCCTTAATGCTATCAAACGCCGCCTGCTGCTCAGGGCCCCATGACCAGGGCACGCCCTTCCTGAGCAGCGCGTTGAGCGGGGCAGCCATCGCGCTCATGTGTGGCACATAGCAGCGGTAGTAGTTGATGAAGCCCAGGTGAGAGCGCAACTCCGACACGTTGCGTGGCGGCTGCATGGCGAGGATGGCTGAGACCTTGGCCTGGTGGGGCGAGATGCCCTCCGAGCTCAGGTTGTGGCCCAGGTACTCTAGCACATCGGCACCGAAGATGGACTTGTCGGGGTGCGCACGAAGCCCGCAGGCGTGCAGCATATCCAGTACGGCAGCAACATGCCGTACATGCTCCTCCGGTGTGTCGCTCCAGATGAGCAGATCATCGATGAACGCGATGGCGCAGTGGTCCAGCTTAGATTTGGCGATTTCGAAGTCCATGACGCGCTGGAACTTGGCGGATGCGTTCTTTAGCCCGTATGGCATGCGGGTGTAGGCGATGATCTTGTTGCCACACCAAAAAGCAGTTTTCGCCCTGTCCTCGGGCGCGATGGGGATCTGCAAAAACCCCTGCCGCATGTCCAGCTTGCTGAAGATGCGAGCTTTGCCGACCTTGGCAAATATGTCCTCCGGGCGGTGCAGGCCGTACTTGTCATGCGCCGTGTGCTTGTTCACGGGGCGGTAGTCCTGCGCCATGCGATGCGCGGTCCACTGCCCGGTCTGCTCGTCCTTCTTGGCAGCAAGCACGGGGTTCACGACGCACACAGTAGGCCCGTCATACTCCTCCGCAAGCCCGGATTCAACCAGCTCCTTCGTTTTCTCTGCAATGACGGCCTGCTCCTGCGGCGAGTAGCGCCTTGGCGGCTGCGCTATGGGGCCGCTCTTGGTGAGCTCGAGGGTGAACGGCCCCTGCCCGCCATGGTAGCCGGGCATCTCCCGCGTGGTGTAGGCAAAGGCGGTGCCCTTGCGAGCGCGAACGGTTGACTGCAGCTCCGCCAGCTGCGCAGGCGATAGATGCCTGCTGCAGCCCCAGGTCCAGCCGCCATCCGGGTCCTTCTGGTAACGCGCGTATGCCGCAGCGTAGGTGTCGGACTCCGGGGAGAACGCGCTCACAGCTGCAAAAGCCGCCGGGTGCTGCTCGGGTGGCAGCCCCCACACCACCCTGGGCGGCCTGCCGGCCCACCTGATCTCCTCCCGTGCGCGCTGCTGCTCATGGCTGGCCAGGGCGGTGAGCGCAGCGGGGCCGATGAGGGGAGCATCGTGCGCCTCCAGTCCGGAGGGCATGACGCGTCCGCACATGGCACCTGAGGCCGCCGCGCCGCCCAGCAGCAGCAGGGCGGTGAGCAGCCATGCCAGAGGTCCCCAGGACCGCACAGCCCTGGAGGGGCCAGCAGGGACGCAAATCGGCTCCCAGTAGCCACGCCTCGCCCTGGTTTTGCGCTTGCCACCCGCTCCCTTGTGCCACTTCCAGCCCACTCGCCATGGCATGGTGCGCATGCGGGGTGCAGCAGCCGTGACCGCCAGTCGGTCAATGGCTGCGCACAGCCGCAGCAGCAGTGCGAGGGTGAGCCGAATGCAGCAGCGGATGACACTGGCCACCAGGCCCGCCACAGCCTGTGTGAGCCCGCAGAGCAGCGATTTTATGCCGCGCGCGAGGGCTCCAGTGAGGGCACACCAGAGCAGAAAGCCGCCTAAGCCGATCGCCTCTAGTCTCGCAAGCACGCTGGGCCGCACCCCCGCACCGACCCGAACAGTGCGTGGGGCGCCAACGCGCCGCTTACCACGCCTCCCAGCGGGCAGGCGCATGGTCACGGTGGGCTCTTTGGGCGTTGCAGCCCATGTGACCAGGAGGAGCAGGAGAAAAAGTTGGAGCGATGCCTGGTCGCTGACTCGCAAAGCCCGCGCTGGCGCGGCGGCGAGCGATTGGGCAGCCTCCGTGACCCATGCACATGCCCGCTGTAAACCTGCGGCGGCGCGTTGGACGCAGCCATTGGCAACATCCTGAAGCATGGCGGATACGTGTCCTCCTGGAGATGCGGCCGCTCCGGGCTTGGTGCCCGGATCCCAGGGGAACGCCTGCTGCTGGCTGTTGCTGGCGCCACCCCGCACGGCCCTGCGTGGGGGTTGGCTGCCGCCGCCACTGGGGCCGTCCTTGGCCCGTCCGTCTGTTGAGCCGCCGCGCTGCTGCGGCTGGCCGCCCTGTGCGGCACTGGCTCCCTCCTCTCCGGTAGTCTCATGGCGCGAGCCGTGGCTCCCAGCGCCGCCTCCTGTCCCATGGCCGGATCCTAGCTTCTTGGGCGCTGCGGCCCTTGTGCCTGGGGGGCTGCCACCGCGGCCTGACCGCCCGCCGCTGGTGGCGCCGCTGCCCATTACCTGACCGGCTGCTCCCTGGCGCGAGCTGCTGCTCCCAGCGCCGCCTCCTGTTCCCTTGCCGGCACTTTCGCCGCCGCCTCCTGATCCTTGCGTATGCCCTTCTGGGCCCCTGGGGCGCTTGCTGGGGGGGCTGCCGCCGCGGCCTGACTGCCCGCCGCCGGCGGCGCCGCTGCCTCCTGCCCCTCCTCCTCCCAATCCGCCAGGCCTAGGGCCGCTGCCTGGCCCTCCTGGTCCGCCGGGCCCAGGGCCACCGCCTGGCCCTCCAGGTCCGCCTGGCCCAGGGCCACCGCCTGGCCCTCCAGGTCCGCCTGGGCCAGGGCCACCGCCTGCCCCTCCAGGCCCGCCGGGCCCGCCGCTTCACTGGTGCTGCTCCAGGGGTTCGGGCCAGTAGCCCCGCCGCAGCGTGCATGCTCTGAACATGGGCTTGCTCCACCGGTTGCGCGGCCGTGGCACCACCGACCTGACAATGGCCGTTGCCAGGGCCAGGTCAAGCTCGCCCGTCTCGGGCGTTTGCTCTTCGCTCTCCACGACCGCCATGAAGATCTGACGCGCCCAGGCGTGGAGGGCGCGGTTCCCCACGTATGGCTCCCAGTGGGCATAGGCGGTGCTGGTGCCCGCCTCCCTGCGCCAGTCGACCAGGGCATAGGCCCACTGCGCAAACAGAAGCCACACCCGTTCCAGCCAAGCCCGATCGTGGGCTGGGTCGCTGCCCCGCGGGCTGTGCATCCGCCACGTCGCGCAGCGCCGCTGTTGCGGCCCGCAGCAGTTGGCGGCTGAACCGGTCACGCGTGTAGGGTGATGGCCTAGGGTGCCGAAGGATGCACTCCGTGGTCACCATGACCAGGGAGCGGGCTGTCTGCTGGTAGGCCTCCACCATGTCGCTCAGCAGCCCAGGCTCTGCGTCAAAGTAGATCGGGTCGCCCCTCCTGAACGCGAAGAGGCAGCGGTCGAACTCCACAGGGTCCGGCTGTCTCTGCGGCAGCGGCGCGAAGCTGCTGGCTGGCACGCGATAGTAGGGTCCCTCCATGAGCCGCCGCAGCGCAGGGTTGCTGGCCGGGGGCTCCCGCAGCACCTCCAGTGCCAAGCCGGCGCGCACATACAGGTCGATCGCCGCCCTTGGGCCTGGCAGCAGGGCCTGCTGGAGAGGAGTGGGGCGGGAGAACATGCTGCCCCAGATCTCGGTGGCCAGCGCCGTCCGCTGCGCGAGGCTGCCGTTCCTCCGCTCAGGCAGCTGTACCTGCCAGACCTCCACCAGCAGGGCCTGCAGCCTGGCCCGGGCTATCCTTCGGTAGACTTCGAGCTCCTCGCAGGCGTGCCGGCGCGCACTCTCCGCGTCGCTGATTGGCGCGCTGGGCCCTGGTGCCTGCATGACCAGGACGTCCGCTAGGGCCTGGGCGCGGACATGATGCACGTCCTGGGTGTAGAGCTCTCGCCGGTGCGCCTCGAACCCGTTCCCCCTAGCTGCAGCATCCTCCTGTTGCAGTCTGGTGTCGAGGAGAGCCCCCAGCACCTCCCGATCCAGCCGGCTGCCGAGCCCTATGAGGTTGGAGAGCTCACACACGTGGCTGGGGATGGGCAGCGCCGCGCGCTCACGGCGCAGGTCAGGCTGGTCCCACCAGGCCGGTGGTGGCTCCGGCTCGCTGAACCGTGAGGGGAGCCATGCACGCACCCGCGGCAGCCATTCTTGTAGCGGCAGCCGCTGCGGGTCGTACATGGCCTCAAGCTCTCTCTCGGCAGCGAGTGGAGAGAGACTGCCGAGGTCAAAGGCTTGGCCCGGCTGCTGCCCCAACTGCTGCGCTGCACCACCAGCCTGATCCTCCCTGGCTGGCGCGTGCTCGCTGCCGCCGGTGGCTAGGCCGGGCTGGGGCCCCGCCTCCTGACTCCTGGCCGGCGGTGATAGCTGCTGCTCCTGCCGCCGCTGCTCCTCCGTCCTGGCTGGCGCCAAGACGCTGCTGCGCCTGCGGCCTGGCCCTGCGCCAGCCCCGCTCCCTGCTCCCGCACCCCTGTCGGCTGCTGCTGTAGTGGGACAGGCCCAGGCGCATCCACCTGCACCGTAGCGGGTGCAGGCGTGCTGCCGCCGTCAGCCTGGCTGTGCCCAGTACCCGCCCGCTGCGCTAAGGCCTCGACCAGGCCCACATTGGCTGGCGGCGCCGCGCTGCCGCCGCGGCCTGGCCCTGACCCTGCCCTCTACGTGCCCCAAAGCGCCCTCTGCCCCACCCACCTTAGATGTGCTTGCGCCCGCTTCGTCCTCCTCTCCGTTGTTGGGCGGTGGCGGTGGCGGTGGCGGTGGCGGCGGCGGTGGTGGCGGAGGTGGCGGTGGTGGTGGAGGTGGTGGCGGTGATGACCGCCGTTGTGGGGGTGACGGTGGCATGGGTGGCGGTGGTGGTGGTGGTGGTGGTGGTGCCGGCTGCCGAGGTTGGGGTGATGGCGGGGATGGCGGATCGGGAAGCCGGTTGGGCGCGCCGCGCTGCAGGGGCTGGTCCCAGCTTGAGCGCAGCCAAGCCCCGGTGTGGGGCTCCTCTGGCCACTCCGGGAGCACGGCGTGCCGCCTGATGGCGCGCCGCGCCTGCCTGGGCTGCACGAGCACCGTGAATGGGGTGTCCAGGACCTGCGCGGATGTGCCCGGGCGCGGCCTCGCGTAGGGGCAGTGCTGGTGCATGATGGTTGCCAGGCTCTTCGTGAGCGTGAGCAGCACCACCCGAGCGGGCGCCAGCACGGGGCTCGAGAAGAGCTCCGGGTCACTGCACCGCTCCCAGGGGGCCCTGTACCGTTGCAGGACCCACCACTCCTGGTGGGAGTGGAACCCCAGGGCATTGGCCACGCTCCGCAGCCGCGGCTGCACCTCCGACCTTGTGTAGCGCCCCTGCTGCACGTAGCACCAGGCCGCGTGGACCGCGTGCCGCACCATGGCGCGCGGCTCCAGGGCCTCGCAGTGCAACCTGGCGCGGTAGCCCTGCTCGTCCGCCTCCTCCTGCTCCCTCCGGCGCATGGTGAGCAGCAGCCACAGGTCGTGAGAGCTGCTGCACCCGGGGTACCGCCCGCGCATAGCCTCCTCTGGTGGCAGGTGCAGCATGATGAGCACCTCGGCCAGTTCCGCAAACACCGCTACGGCAAGCGCCGCCGGCTGCTGCCTGAGCCAGCGGGTGGCGCGCCGGTAGGCTACGTCCCACTGCCCCCATGATCGCTGCATGTACACTCCCCCGCACATGCCGAGCGGGAGGTCCCAATGCAGCAGGTTGGTGCGCCGCGTGTCCACCCGCGCCTGCGCCTGCTCCCACTCACCCCTGGCCCAGCATGGCAGCGCGTCGTAGTAGGCCGCCTGAGCCTTGGACACCAGGTGATCCACCACATGGGCCTCTGCAGGATGCACCAGCAGCTGCCCTCCTCCGTCCTCACGCGGCCGTTGCAGCAGGATGGCCTGCCGCCTTGAGCGCAGCCCCGCGACGCTGCGGGAGCGGATGAGCATCGCGCCTCTGGCGGTCCTCACCAAGCAGTCCGTGCCAGCCGTGCTTGGGGAGTCGTAGCCCCCATCGTCGACCTGGAACTGGCGCGCGGCGCTCCGGATGGTTGCTGCCGCTTGGGGCCCAGGTAGAGCGCGTGCCGCCACCCGCGGTGCTGCCAGCACGTGCTCATTCTGGGTGAGCATGGTGCACGGCGCACTGCTGAGCACATCGGGCACCGAGAAGTCCAGCAGGGGCGGCTCGCGGGTGTGCGCTCTGGTCCAGGGGGCGAAGGCCAGGAGCAGGCGCGAGTACCGGACCTCACGCCTCTGCTCCACCGCCTGCATCCGCTGGAACTCACGCCGGGTAAGGGGCACCTCCTCACTGGAGTAGCCCGAGGAGGTGACGGAGTCGTCACTGCTCCAGGGGCGTGGTGCCCTGGGCGCCTTGTCCAGGTGACGCCTCGGGAAGCGCCGCCGCAGCTGCCGGAACACCGGCGCCTCCCTCCACTCTTCCGCCAGCTGGGCTGCCCTGGCCGCCGCGCCCCTGTCCGTCCACGGCGGTGCCAGCCCTCGCAGGGCCGCGGCCGCTCGTTCAGCCGCCAGCTGCTGGCCCTGTATCGCTGCTGCGGCACGTGCCGCGGCCAGGCGCTCCTCCTGCGCATCCGTGGCTGCACGCAAGGCTTGCAGCTGCCGCCTCAGCAATTCTGCATTGGCGCGTGTAGCGGCCGACAGCTCCTCCTCTTCCCGCGCAGCGCGTGCCTCGCGCAAGCGCGTGGCAGCCCAGAACCGCCCCTGCCTCTCGGCCGACGCAGGGAGTGCAGCTGCTGCCTGCTCCCTGGTTGCCGCCTGCAGGTCCCTCAACTGCTCTTCCCGCGCCCTTGTTGCGGCTATGAGGGCATCCCTGAGCTCTTCGAGCCTCGCCACGGCCACCCTGGCTGCAGCTGGCCGCCTCCTATCCCTTTCCATAGCGGCCGGCAGCCCCTCTGCTGGCGGTAGCTCGTCGACCCTTAGCCTTACCGCTCGTGCCGGCTCCCTCTGGCGGACCTGCCCTTCGTCGTAGGCGGCCCTTGCCGCAGCTCTCAGCTCCTCCAGCCTCGCCGCGGGCAGCCTTTCCCGGCTTCTTGCAGCGGCGCCTGGGGCTGCCTGTGGCTCGTCCTCCTGTCCCATCGCGGCGGCGCCTGGGGCTGCCGCCTGTTCTTCATCCTCCTTTTCCGACCCAGAGGCGCCTGGGGCTGCCTCTTGCCCCTCCCGCTCCCTTGCTGGAGCGCCGGGGGCTGTCTGCCGCCTCTCCCCTTGTCCCGTCGTGGCTGCGCCGGGGACTGAATGCCGCTCGTCCTCCTGTACCATCGCGGCGGCGCCGGGGGCTGGCTGCCACCCGTCCTCCTGTCCCATCGTGGTTGCGCCGGGGAGTGTATGCTGCTCGTCCTCCTGCCCCATCGCGGCGGCGTCGGGGGCTGATTGCCTCCCGTCCTCCTGTCCCATCGTGGCGGCGCCGAGGGCTGCCGCCTGTTTCTCATCCCCCTTTTCCCATGCAGCGGCGCCGGGGGCTGCCGCCTGTCCCTCCTCCTCCTTGTCCAGCGCAGCGGCGCCTGGGGCTGCCGCCTGCTCTTCCGCCTGCGTGGGGCTCCCAGGCTGCAGCATGCCGCCGTCCGCCTGCTCCTCCGCCTGCGTGGGGCTCCAAGGCTGCAGCATGCCGCCATCCTCCGGTAGCGCAACCCGCCTCCCTGCAGCCGCGGTCACCATGCAGGCGGCACGGGCGACGTGGCTGAGGACACACACGGGCGCCCCCTCCGGCACGGCCACCATCGGGATCTCGTAGTAGGTGTCCGGCGCCAGGAGCCAGTTGGGGCGCACGCGGGTGCACAGCTCCGGGTAGCTGTCCAGCACGTCGGCAACCATGTGCATCTGCGGGTTGCCGATCAGCAGCGCGAAGAGCCCTGTTCCCTTCACCACCAGGGTCTGCTTGAGTCGCACGCTGAACTCCAGCGGCGTCCCAGGCAGGAGAACCAGCGACAGTCCGTCCAGCACCACCTCCCCGATAACCGCCGTGTCGGCGTCCTGGGAGGTGATCAGGGTGGTGCTGGAGGTCTTGAAGGGGATGCCTGCCGCCTGCGCCACCTCAACCGTGATGAGGTTGGTGGTTGCCGCTGGGTCGCGCAGGTTGCAGGTGTTCACCCCAAGCGCTGTTCTGAGCTGGCCCGCCCTGCCGATGCCGATGGCGCCTGCCGGGTAGTAGAACATGCCCACCTGCCGCGTCAGGTACGCGCGGGCCTGGGGCCGCGTGCGCAGGGCGTTGTGCATGGCCTTGGGTGACATTTGCGACAGCGACACGAGGCCAGGCTGGGGCTGCAGGACGCGGACCACGTGCCCAGATGGAAGGCGATGCGTGACGGCCGGTGCAGCACTGCTGCTGCGGTGGCTGAGGCCGCTGGAAGTGATGGTGCCGAACGTGGTGGAGGCGGTGCTGCTGTGCGAGCTGCACTGGCTGACGTGGCCGTCGCTGGTGGTGGAGGACACGGAGGCTGCGTCGTCCACATCCAGCCGCTTGGGCCAGGGCCAGTCCATGCTGCCCTGCTTGCTCGCCCCGCGTGCTCTTCCTGCGGCTGCGACTGGCCTGAGTGGCTGCTGCTCCCCCAGATCCGGCTCCGTGGCGCCGGCTGCGCTGGGCGCGCTGAGCTCGATAAGCAGCCGACCGGGAGCGGTCAGGCGCACCACGTGCTCAGCTGGCGCCGTCTGCTGCAGCTGCGGACCGCCGCCGGCTGACGCCTGCATGCCCTCACCCCGTGCCCTGGACGTGCGCTGCGGGGGGTATGGCCCGCTGGGCACCTCACTCACCTCGAAGCCGAGCGGGAGCTGCTGCGACTTCAGGGTGGCGTGGGCGGTAGCGGCCTGCCGCAGGCGGGCCGCGGCGCGCGCCTCCTTCTTCAGCAGCTCGAATGAGCTGGGCCGGTCCTCCTCCTGCGCCTGCGCTGTGCTCTTGAGCGCCGCCACGCTGACCATGCCCGCCGCCTTGCCGTAGCGGGGCAGCTCACCCTCCTCCGTTTCCGCGCCAGAGAAGTCGTCCTGGTACTCGTAGCGGCGGGCCTGCGGGCGCGCGTGGGTGCTGGCAGCGATGCGGGCCGGGTGCCGCTCCATGTGGTGCGGCGCCGGCAGCTGCGGCACGGCGGGCGCGGGCGCCCTGTGCGGAGGTGAGGGAGCGGGCGCCGGCGCGTCGACCCGTGGCAGCTCGCCGTAGTGCGTCAGCATGGCGGTGACCTGGTCCGCGGGCAGCACCTGGTAGGCTGCCTCCATGAGTTTGTCGCCGTTGGGCGCCGCCAGCAGGTTGGACAGCGCCCCGCTGCGGTAGGCCGCAACGAAGCGGGATGCCATGCGCTTCCAGTAGTCGGGGGCCGTCTCCTGGTTGCGGAAGTAGCAGGTGTCCGCCGTGTGGCTGGCGTCGTCGCAGATGGCGCAGCGCGCGCCTCCTGCTGGAGGCCCCGAGTAGCGCTGCCCATAGCCCCGGCCGCCGCCTCCGCTGCTGCTGCCGCCTCCACCACCGTAGCCCCCGCCACGACCACCGCCGCTGCCTCCACCTCCTCTGCCCGCCGAGCCGCCGCCGTAGCCTCCACCGCCACGCCCACCGCCGCTCCTGGCGGGCGGCCTGCTGCCGCCGGACGTGCCCCCTTTGGACGACGCCTGGCTGACAGTGGTTAGGGCGATGTACTGCGGGCACGTGCCGGCAGCGTGGCCTGGCTGCGAGCACAGCTGGCACCTAGGCATCTCCAGCAGGGTTGCGGCCGCTGCCCTTTGCACGGCCGGGCTCTTGGAGCGCACGCGCCGCGGCGTGGGCTCACGGCTGCGCCCTCGCGACCTGCCGCGCCCCCGGTCGCTGGGGCGCCTGGCTGGCTTGGAGTGCCGCCGGTGACGCCGGGAGCGGCTGTCGTCGCTATCCTCGCTGGAGCTGGGGGAGCTCTCGGCCTCGGAGCCCGAGCTGGACTCCGACTCCGTGACCACTTTGTCGTACTTGCGGGCCAGCTTCTTTAGCTCCTTGGCGCGCAGCTTGGCAGTGGCTGAGGAGCCGGTGTCCAGCTCCCACACCGTGTCCGCGTGGTCGAGCACCTGGTCCTTCAGCCCCGCGTAGTCCCTGGCTGCCTTGCCCGCAAGCGGGCCGGCGCGCAGGCTCAACAGCAACGAGGGGGCGATGCGGCTCAGGAAGATCTCCATCACCGCGTGCTCGTTGAGCGTGGGCAGCATCTCCATCAGCTCCGCCAGCTGCTTGTAGAAGTCGCTGGGGCGCCCTCGCTGGCACGCCCTCTTCAGCTCCTCGGATGCTGCCGCCCGGCGATCGCCCTCAAAACGCCGTGACAGGTGCACGAAGTATGCGTCGATGAGCTGCTCTGGCGTAGGGTTGTTGGGCGTGGCTGCCTGCCGTGCGGTGGCAATGATCTGCCGCTTCGCCTCCTCGTACCAGCGGGCGTGGCTGGTGCCGCCGGTGTGCAGCGGGCCGAGCAGGCGAAGGCAGATGTCGTCGGCCGAGCAGTTGCGGAAGCCGCTGGCCGCCTTGTACAGGTAGGCCTTGGCCACACGCACCCAGTCGGCGTGCGCCTTGTACGTAAACTTGAACTTGGGCGGCGGGGTCATTTCGTCGTCGGATTCGGAGGTGAGGATGGGGCTTGCTGGTGCTGGGGCTGGACAAAAACGCAGCTGTGGCGCCGCCGCTGCTGCTGTGGGCTCTTCCTCCGCCCTCCTTCTCTTTGGTGGCGGGAGTGGCGAGGGCGACGGCAGGTGGCTAGCCGGCGTCGCGAACTCGTCCTCCTCCTCGCCTCTGGCGGGTGCTGGTGTGCGCACTTCCGCCGGTGTGCTGGACGAGGTGTCCGCACTCCTGCCTAGGCCCACTAGCCTGGCAATAAGCAACCTCGCGTCTGGTTCCGCGCACAACGGCAGCGGGGGCGGGGGCGTCCCTGCCTCTCGCCCAGGCGGGTGCTGATCCGGGGAAACCTCTCGCGGCGCGCTCGTGCTAGCGCCGGGGTCCCCTTGCCGCTGAAACTGCGGCTCTGCAAGGCGGGGTGTACGGCCTGCCGCCTGCGTTTGGCTGTGTGCGCCCTTGGTCGGCTCTGCTGCAGACAGGCCGCCTAAGTGTCGAGGCTGCTGGACAAAGTTGGTCCGTAGCAGTCCTAGGTCTACCCTCGACGAAAATACCGGTGTCGGGCTGCTGGCGCCGGGGCTGGGCCCAGCCGCCGCACTGCTGCTAACGTAGGCACATCCCTGCTGCTGGCTTCGTTCGTTAACTTGGAGTGGCACCAGGGCAAGCGGGTCGTCGCGGCTTGCTGCCGCTTGCCCGGTGCTGCTATCCGGGGCTGGCGCGTGCACTCCTGGGAGTGGCAGCCGCTCCTCCTCAGGCATGCCGCCGGGCCCTGCCCCCAGCTGCAGCGCGTGCAAGGCAGTGCACAGGTACGCTGCGCTCAGGACAGGAGACTCAGGGCGTTGCTGAGGCTCATCATGCATCGGTCCATGTGGCTGAGAGTCGGTCGCCCTACAGTGCGCGCTGGGGCTTGGCTGCTGCACCACGCGGCCGGGCTCAGTGGCAGGGCTGGGGGCTGTGGGCTCGACGGGATGCACTGCTGCTGCTGGTAGGGCCAACGGCAGCCTAGGCGCAAACAATGGGTTGGCAGCCATGCACGTCCATTCCTGCTGCACGTGGCTGGGCACCGGCAAAGGTGCAGGGGTTGCCGCTGACAGGAACAGCTGCCGTACGGTCGAGGCGTGCGCAGATGCTGCGGCAGCCGACAGGGGCTCAGGCATGGGTCCAAGCTGCGCACTAGGGCCAGGTGCAGCCAGCATGGGCAGGGCCCCTTTCGGTGCGCCCGTGCCCTCTGCCGGCGCGTCCTGCCGTTGCTGAGCCTCAGTGGAGGCGGAGGCTGCTGATGCAACATGGTGGCGACGCTTAGCGGGAGGCAAGACACCAGTCTCACAGAGCGCCTTAATTACAGCGCCTTCACGGGGCCGCGCGTACTTGGCGCACGCGCGGGGTGCGTTGAGCAGCCTCAACCCCGACTGGGTGGAGCCCGCCGGCCCGGGAGCCTCACTGGCCCCCGGAACAGACTCCACGCTGCTGCAGATGTCACTCATGGTGCCGCCTCCCCGCGCCTCCATGCGCTAGGGGAGGTTGCACGACCGCCGTGGTGCGCTGCCGCCTGCTCCATGCCATAGCCGCCGTACGCCGCCGCCTCCGCGTTCCACCAGGCCCCACCTACACCGCCACCAGGCGCGCGGCCAGCCTGCCAGGCCGCGCTGCCGTACTGCCATCCCATATCCACGCCCGGCCCGGGCGCGCGGCCAGCCTGCCAGGCCGCGCTGCCATGCTGCATTCCCCCATCCCCGCCGTACCTTTGAGCTTGGCCACGCCCCTGGTGCTGCTGGCCCTGCCCCGCCTGGTTGCGCCGGCGCTTGTTTCGGCCGGCCCGGCATCCCCGCCGGGTCTTACGGCCCACCGGCGCCTCTGCAGGCGCCTCCTGCCCCTCCGTGCCGTCCTGCTGGGCTGCTGGCGCCTCCGCCGGCTCTGCATCGTCCTGCCAGCGATGCCCCTCGTAGATGCTGTCGAAATAGGTGTCGGCCAGCTCCACGACGTCCAGCTGCTCCTCCGGCTGCTCCTCCTGCGCCCGCTGCTCCTCCACGCACCTCGGTTTACTGTGGTGAGTAGGGCGAAATGGCACGGGCTAAGTCCCGCCTGCCGTCGTGCGGTTGCACGTTGGACGGAGCAGTAGGATGCCGATGCCGAGAGCTGATGATGACAATGATCCTAACCTCACAAGCTGTAACCTCTGATCCCCTAGCGTCCTGGCGGTGCGCAAACACCAGGATGCGCTCAAGCCAGCGCCCAAAGGCAGCTACGCTCGGCAGCAAGGCGCGCGTCAACCCCAGACAGCAGAGAACTGGCCGTAAGAGCCCTTGCCCCTTGTCAGGCTCGGCACTCGACGATTCACCTTGCTATCTACTTGGAAGACGTCGGCTATCCCATGCTAGGCTACACTACGAAGTGGTAAAGCAAAGTTGTTCCCCTAACGCAAATGGGGCGGGCTGCGGACTCGTTCAGTAAGTCAGGCACTATCCTTGTTGCTTACAGTGAAAGCTCTGGAGTATTGGCACAGACCACAGTAAACCGAGCAACGCAACCAGCGTTGCTCGGGACCAAACGTAAGCGTCCCCTGTACGGCTTAGAGATGCGATCTGCACCGTCCGATACTGACCCCCGACCCGCACTGTCGAGCTAGGTCACTCACAACGCCACA
The DNA here is from genome assembly GCA_036984285.1 of Chlamydomonas sp. KOR1. Classification (NCBI taxonomy): domain Eukaryota; kingdom Viridiplantae; phylum Chlorophyta; class Chlorophyceae; order Chlamydomonadales; family Chlamydomonadaceae; genus Chlamydomonas; species Chlamydomonas sp. KOR1. The sequence goes on from BQMZ01000419.1 coordinate 111,786, forward strand.
AGGCAGGCCAAGCACCTCACCTAAACAGGTAACGGCTCACACAACCCGAGCTCCAGGCGAGGCAGGTACTATCGCACGCTTGCACGGCTTCGCACCAGCTCGACCCGATTACCGACGCAGCAGACCCGATGGGCCTCTGCAAGTCAAGTAACAACCACGAAAGGCACTAAGCCAAACCTAACCGCTAACAGTGCGGTCACTCCCCTGCCACGCATGCCACCGTGGGAACCTCCCCTGCACCTGCCGGCACTCTTGCCACGAGACCGTGGTACCCGGGACCAACACACGGTACACACACAGAGCAAACACCTGCGCCCCACTGCACCTAATGACAGCGAAATGACCAGGTGCAGTGCCGGTCGTGACACCGCACCCACACGCCTCACAGCAGGCAACAGCGCGGAGTGGCCCTGAGTGGCCCTTCCGCATCGCAAGGTATCCAACGCAGTGCTGAGAAAGCAACACGTGGGCCATGCTGGCCCGACCTTCTGGGCCCGACGTTGGTCCAAGTACGGCGCCAGGGAGAGCCAGGGGAGGCCTCTTGCCCTGGCTTCAGTTGACCCAAGGCCTGGACGGGCGGACGGGGAACCAAAATGCACAGTATCCGCAAATAAGGCAAATCGCTCAAGGCTTCATCACACTTGGATGTACAGCTTTTGTACAGTCGGTTGCTACATCCACGCAGCGGCATGTGCCCCTTCGTTACCCCGATACGGCACGCGGGCAACATTTGCCACACCGCCTTTACTCAAGCCCATATTCAGGAGGTACATATTTATCATATACACACAAAAATATAATTTGCAATTGTGCTTTACATTTGCGCCCGCGACCGTCGGCGTCCGGCGGACCAGCGCCGAACACTGACCATGTGCTCCCCCGCGCTTGCCCCGGGGCAAGGGGCATTCGCTTTCAGTAAGTAGAACAGCATGCACTCAAACCACTTCCACCCGCACAACATCTGGTACCACCGGCTTGCGCGCCAGTGCCGACCGGCTACCACAGGCTACTGCCTCCTTGCCCTCTCATCACAACCCCTGCCTTCTCGCCCTACCCAAACGCCTTCGTTCTCCACACCCTTCTTCCCCACCTTCCCACGCCCACACCAATCCACCCTAATCATTTGGCCAGCGCGGGCCTGCTGCTGCCTTACCACCCGAGCTTCACATACGGCACACCCTCCGTCGCTCTTCACAAATTTAACCCCCACATGCACCGGCATGCACCTCCCCTTCGCCCTCTTGCCCTCCCTTCCCCCCGTGTCCAGCCGGGTCCGGCCTGCTGCTGCCGTACTACCTAGGCATCATGTACACCCTCAACGCCACGGGCTACATCACGCCTGGGGTCACGCCCACTGCCGGGCTGTCGGGCGGCGCACTGACCACCTTCGCCGCGTGCGCCGGTATTACCATGCCGCAGCTGTCGCAGCATTTGAAGGAGGCGCTGGCCGCCTACCCGCTCAACTTCTGGGCGGTGCGGCCCAACATCTTGTTGGGTCTGGCCAACATCTCGGACCCGCAAGTGGGTAGGGAGGCACGGAGGGGCACGGGGTGTTCGCGAATGGGGGCGGGGGCGGGAGCAGAGGCAGGGTGCACGCTTCGAGATTCGAGGCGGGAGCAATCGGTAGGGTGGCGGGGCCGGAGGCGAGGATGCTAAATGGAATGCAGTGTGCCATGTGATTATGGGCCTGGCCAACACCTCAGACCTACACTTAGGTGTGTACGGTATGGATGTTAGGGTAGGTTGTATGGAACGGCCCATGGGCCACGGCAGTGTGCTAGCTACGTACCGCACTGGGCATGCTCACCAGTCACCACCGCCGCGTGCTTGCCGCCGCGGGTGCTGTGGGGGTGTAACGGCACTAAGAGGGGTCCACGCCATTGCGGCACTGCAGTTGGGCAAACAATGGTTAACAGCACCTGCAGTGCCGTAGTGCCCCTGCGCGGTAGATAGGTAGGTGGATCTGGGCAAGCGAGTGAGGTGCAGGTGCAGGGAGGGAAGCACCGCAGGGCTCCGTTCCGCCAACGCCTTCGGTAGCCACTCTGCAGCTAGCGGACACCCCTACGGATGACACCCAACCTGCTGCCAACTTCACCCCCGGCTGCACCCGCAGACGTTCGCGCGCTGCTCCGGCAAGGTGCGTGCCGCCATCTCGCGCCTGGACCGCAGCAGCCCCACCCTCAACGCCTCCGCCTCCTGGCTGGTGGACAGCTTCGCCTCCAACACAGACTACTGGGGCGCCGTGGCCGCCAGCTCCACCATCTCCTGCGCCACCAGCGACCCACAGGTACGGGTCAACGGGTGGCACGCCCTTTAATGACGTAAAAAATGAACTGCTTTGTTGATACCTGTTGACATTCCCAATATGCACCAGTGTCTGCACCCGGCAACTAAACACAGTTCAGTCAGACCAGGTGGTACCGGTACCGGTAGGTGCCCGCTCCGCCAGCCCCTGCTGCGCCTTTCAACCCACCTTTCACATACCCCCGGTTTCCAACCCACGTAGGCCAACCCCGCCAACGGCGGCCCCTCCTTTTGGGAGTACCGCGGGCATCCCTCCATGGACGGGGCCTACGCCAACGACATTACCCACCTGTGCGCCTCCCTCGGCCAGCCGTACGGCACCCCCGGGTCCACGTGCGTGTCCATCGAGTCGTACGAGCCGGGCGTCTTCAGGGAGGGCGGCGTCCAGTCCTCCGCTGCACCTGCCGGCGGCAGCAGCGCAACAACAAACGGAACAGCTAACAGCAACCTGCAGATATCCTTTACGACAACGCTGGACGGGCGGCGCATGCTGCGCGCCGTGCCCGAGGGCAGCCTGACCCTCCTGCCCACCAACTGCTCCGCCTTCCCTAATGGCGTTGGGCTGCCCCCGTTCAAGCCCCCGTTCGATCCCGCCGGCCCCTGGCCCAGCATCTGCCCGGGGTGCGACCCTCGCAACCCCCTGCCGTACACGCTGGAGCAGTGGCAGGACATGTCCATGAATGGGGCGGTGGCCATGGCAGAGTGGGAGGCGGTGTACCAGTACGGCAGCAGGGATGCGGCGCTGTGGGTTGCCAACCAGACGCAGGCGCTGCGGGAGCAGGAGCGGCAGCGGCCCAGGGGGAGGCTGAGTCTTGGGGGTGCAGCGGAGGCTGTGCGCAGTGGGGCGTGGATGGTCATAGTGTCTGTACTCCTCGCTGCTGTTGTGGCGATCGCTATGTGAGCGGTTAATGCGAGCAGCGTGCGTGACGACTCAGCTGTAAATGTTGCTGGAGCGGTGCTGCTGTAGAAATGTGGCGACCACCAGGGGACAGGGGAGTCCCCCCTGGCGACCACATTGGTCCCCTGCATGTCGCGTGCCGCACTACCTGTACCTACCGTGAGAGCGCTGGTCAGTTGTTATTCGGCGGCTTCGATTGCGTCCAAGGGTGTACTGAACTTCCCTATGAAATCTGGCACCACAGAACCAAGTATGCGTCGGCGTACTGTATTGTACTGCATTGTACATGCAACCTCGCTTGCATTAGGCTGGCCTGGAACGGCTGAAACATGGCCGCATAGCTAGCACCTGCCTGCTGGAGCACTGACACTGTGTACTGCAACGAACACGTGCAGCATTGTGCATGTACGGTATCAACCAGGGGAGCTCCCCCAGTGTCAACTGTCGACATCTGCTGCATGCTAGCACGTAGTGCGTGCAACCCATCAGCGTCGCTGTAACAATCTTTCAAGCCCGTCTTGTTACAGCACCTCTCAGCCACCGCAGCACGTAAGCAGGCCAAGCGCACGGCAGGTCCGCACCCAACCACCCAAGCCTGACCCACAACACGCAAAGCGGTAGCGTAAACGTGACCACCTGTCCACCTGGAAACCTAGCGGGCGGTGACACAGGCGCAGTGTGCCAGCCTTCGCTACCGTCTCTGTCGGTACAGCATGCTACAGCCTCCTGTAATGCCGTACACCCGCCTGTACACCGCCTTTACCCCGTCCTTCCGCCGTGTCAGCATGCTGTGCCGCGTTGCGTGCGTGCATGCATGCAGTGCCCTTGTCAGCGCTTTGTCATGCCATATGTACCATGCTCGCCGCTCGCCACCGCCACTGCCACTGTCGCGTCCGAGCTGCACGTGCCGCCTGGGTGGACGGGTAAGCACCAGGATCCGTGACCACGCGAGCATGCCCATCCCCCTCAGGTCCTGCCTTGCAGTGCTGTCCGGCGCCACCAGCAGCCACCACGCCAACACACATGCGCCTAAGGGTCGGGTCCAGCACGCTCGCACACCCTGAATTATGTCCATGCCTCCGCATCGCACGGTGCTCCATCACCCCGCTAACACACAGGCGCTTTGCGCCCACCAGCTGCCCCCCAAGCTCGTGCACCATGCATCGCACCCCTCCCATGCACCCCACTCTCCTTCCTCTCTCCCCTCTTCCCAAGCGCCTCGCGACCAACGTAGCCCACACGCTGTTCCCTCCACCACCCTGCTCCCCCCCCAGCGCCCTGTGGGGGGTGGGGGGTCAGGCCCTGCTGTACCCTTGCACCCCAGACGCTGCCCACGCCGCGTGGCACCCACCGCCCACCTCCATGCGCGTCGCACCCTGGCGCCTCCATGAAACCCAACACACTCGTCCTCGTCCCCCACAAGCAAGCCCCCAACGCAAAGACCACCTACTGTCCCCTCGTCACTAGCATGCAAGCCACCCAACGCAGATACCCCTTTCCCCACCCCGCCGTCCCCTCAGTCAAAGTCCGAGTCCTCGTCGCTGGCCGTTTTCTGGTAGTGCAGGCTCTTGCGCACGCTCTTGCCTGGCCCGTCTAACCGGTCCTCGTCTTCCCGGTCCGCCAGCTTGGGCTCCACCACCTCCATGGATATCAGCCGGTCTTCCAACACGTCCGTGGGGAAGTCGTCCGCCCCCAAGCCCTCAAAGCCCGTCACCCGGCCCACCGCCACGCCCTTCTTGAAGCCAATGATGCAGGGGAGGGTCTTAATGTTGAGCTTGACGGTGAAGAAGGGGCAGTCGGGCGCTGAGAGCTTGATGAACCGGGTATCGAAATGCTTGTAGGCGAGGGTGTTGAGGTGCTTGTCCATGATCTTGCAGCGCTCAAACTCCCGGTGGAAGAAGTGGCACACCACCAGGTCCGTCTGCGTCACTATCTCCAGGAACTCGCCCTCGCTGATCTCCGTGTACGTGCCGTGCCCCTTCTGCGTCAGCTGCTGCCGCTTCTCCCGCTCGGCCTTCAACCGTGCGATGCGCTCCTCGTGCAGCGCCTGCAGCTCCTCGTCCTCCATCAGGTCGTTCATGGCAATGACCTGGTGTGCCCCCGCCTTGGCAGCTTTGGCGGCCTCCTCTGAGAGCACCTCCTTCTTGTAGTCGCGGACTGCGGCTTTGACCACCTCTCCATAGGCGATGGAGTTCATGGCTTGCCCAAACTGGGCAGCCTCGCCGGCGAACGGTTTGTCCCCCATCGTGAATTGTCTCTAAGAAACGCTTAGGTAACGCTGATAGACTCAGGTGTAGTTGCTTGGCAAAGTGTGGATCAGGGGTCAACACCTTCGATGTTCTAGGGAGAGCCTCGTTGTGATGAGGTAGACGTGCCTGCTTAAGCAGTACGACAACAGTGTTAAAGATCGATCAATAACTTGGCGTTTGTGTGAGCTGTCGCGTGTACCTGAGTCAGTATGTATTGCGCGCTCCGCAACGGGGAAGCGGAGGACGGGATTGCACGTCCGGATATACTAGTGAATTGACAGCGGACGACTGACTTGCTGTATGCACGCTGCTCTGTGCGCGATAGTGATCCTGGGCGTCCCGCCAATATTACCCATGCAGGAATTGTTTCTTCGGCAAACACAGCGTGGCAACCTACACGGTACTTACATCAGTTCCTCATAGATTAAACTAATCATAAGGGGCTAGGTCGCGGAGAATGGCGACCCCGGCGGGCCCCGGTCCAGACTGGACGTCTTTGCTTCAACAAACGAAAGACTTGGTTGCTCAGGTCAGCACTACAAGCTGACCGACTGTAGTGCTAATGTCCCATTGCTACGCTATTGATACCCTGCTGCCTCGATCTTGCGCGCGCTGGCGGCTTTCGGGCCCTGTAAGCTCTTCCGGTCCACGCTGTATCACGACCATAATACGACTGACAATTGCAGGACTTCAGCGGCGTGCCACGGGTGGAGCGGAGCTTGCCCCAGCTGCAGCAGTATGCCGACGCGCTGCGCTCCCGGACCAACCGGTACCGCAGCCCAGCGGAGCAGGCAGCAGCTACCCGGCTGCTCGCACAGCAAGGCTTCGATGCCACCAGGTCGGGGGGGGAGGGAGGGGCCGGGGGCCGGGGCCTGGGACTGGGGAACGCACGCTGTCTCTCACTGGGTGGGGCTTGCGCAGCAAGGCTTCAATGCCACCATGTCCGGGGGGGAGGGCCCAGGGGCATGGGCTGGGGCAATCCCGCATGAAGTGGTTCTGTGCCGACGCTGTCCCTCACTGGTCAGGGCTTGCACAGCGCAGCTTTGATACCACCAGGTCCGGGGGCTTGACCGGGGCGCGCTGCCAGCAACACCCATGAATGGCCCTGGCCCCTACAAGTTCGCAAGCGCAGCGGGAGAGGCGGGAGAGAGGGAGCACCCCGTGGAAGAGTTGTCGGACGCGTTGCAGTGTTGCTGCGTTCCGTTCTTCGCGTTTCCGTGCACATCTAGCATGGCCGCACGGACATGCTGTCTGTCTCTCACTGTGCTGGCTGGCTCGTGACCCAACACTGTCATGCAGGCTGACGTCCGACGTGACGGGGCTGGAGATTGTGCCCACCATTGAGGACGTGTTCCACGCGGAGACCAACAGCGTGGAGGAGTACCTGCAGCAGGTGGAGGAGGCCACACTGCTGGCAGCCATACAGGTGGGCGTTGGTCCCGCGGGCGTGGGATGCGGGGTCCGTGAGAAGGGGGCCACGTTGCTGGCGGCCGTACAGGTGCATGTGCTGCGGGGGCCCGGTGGAGGGTGTGCCGCTTACTGGAAGGAGGATGCCATGCTGTTGGCAGCCATACAGGTGGGTGTAACCGCAGGGCGGCAAAGCAATTTAACCAGGAACGGGCAGTCTGCGGAGGGCGAGGTTAGTGGCAGGTACAAGCAGGTGCGGGAGGGGAACGCACGGAGTGGGCTGTCTAGTGCGGGACTGGAGGAGGGTTTGGCGCATAGCCGCACTCGGCAGTTCCTGGGCTGCCTGGTGAAGCCTGGGGTGAGGAGTACCTGCAGCAGGTGGAGGAGGCCACGCTGCTGGCAGCCATACAGGTGGGGAAGGAAGTTACTAAGGCTGGAGGCTCCACGGCTGTGGGGTCCGGGGCCTGTGAGAGGGGGCGAGCGCGGCCAGGCGGCTGGCAGCCATGCAGGTAGGCAGGCCCGCTGCCGTGGGGGCCAGGTAGGGGCCAGGTAGGGGGGTGGGGGGAACAATGTACCAGTGAACACAGGTGTTGATACGCAGTGCTTTCCTGCCGCGTGCATGCCAGCTGCGGGGCCAAACGGTGCATGCCAGCGCTCGCAATGCCCAAGTAGTTTTTACGTTGGCGCCTTCCAGGAGACCACCGCTACACGGTCGGGTTGATGGACACCGTTTCTTGCTGTCAGCACGCACGGCCGCTTAAAAACGAGCACCTGCGCCCCAACCCGCGCTGAAGCTAGCCTGCTGCCAAACCTTTGCCTGTCTTTCCTTTGTGTTGTGTCGTTCACCAATCACAGGAGGCTCAGCAGGAGTCGGTTGCCTCGTTTGAGTCTTACATGGAGCAGTGCATGGCGCGCGACTGGGCCGCCAACAAGCGGCAGCTGTTTGGGCTCATCGCGCCGCACAGCGCCAACGGGGGATACGGCGCGCTGGGCGGGGGCCTGTCCCAGGGCAACGGGCCGCTCATCGGGCGCGCAGCAGGTGCGGGGCGGGGTTGCAGTGGTGCAGTGTAGTGCGTCATGGCACGGTTCACGGCGCGCCGGGCGGGGGGCGGGTGCAAGGCAGCGGGCCGCTCATCGGGCGCGCAGCAGGTGAGGAACAGGAGAGGGTGTCGGCAGGGTGCTCAGCCTCACCATGTGCGGGTAACCTGAGTGCATAGCCCATTATTGGTTATCTCATTGTTTTGTGTTCCCACCCCATGCTAGGCGGCGGCGGGCTGTCCCTGGGCGCCCCCGCGCTGCGGCTGTCCCCCAAGGAGGCGGCCTACGTGGATATCGTCAAAAAAGTGGCGGTGGCGGCGGGCGGCGGTGCGGCGGGAGGCATGGGCGGGCTAGAGGTGGTCAGGGAGTTCCTGGCCGCGTGCAAGGTGGGTGCCCCGGGACGTTTGGTTACCGTACACGTTGCGCGGCAGCTGTTGACGGGGCCCGGGCCGTCAGGGGACACGGTAATGGGTGTGCGGTCCAGCCGCGGGGCCCTGTATAAGGCTTCAGGACCAGACTGGGAGGACGGGGAGCGCAGGACACACGGGGGGCTGATCCCGAGCCCACGATCACCAACGCACATGCACACGACAGCACGCATGGCAGCCACCTTGCCTGCGACCCGCCGTTGAACGCGCATGCTTATATCTGCCGTACACCGACCCCGTATTCCCCCAGGCGCATGAGGACAAGGCCCCCGGCCACGACACCCCCATCTCCTCAATCTGGTCCCTCCTGGCCGACGTGCTGGCCGAGGCACGTGCCCGCGGCGTAACGCCCAGCGCCGGCGCCGGCGGTAGCGCCGCCACCCCTGGCGGCGGCGCCGCCGGCGGGCGTTACGTGGACGCGCTGGCGGCGGGCGCGCGGCGGCACCTGGAGCGCGGTCATGCTGCGCACGTGCGGTCCACCATCAGCCGTTACAAGCTGGCGGCGGAGCGGGGGGCGGACCCGGACAGCCTGAGGGAGGTGCAGGCGTACATCCAGGTGGGGGGGGGTGTGTGTGGGGGCTGTAACGGTGACTGGGAGTTGGGAGTGGGAAGGGCAGGCACAGGCTGAGAAACCCAAGTGCACTCATGCGCCTGTATGGGAACGGCCGGCACCCAAAGGTACAAGCCCTGGCAGCTGGCGGGTGATGCGTTGATCGTTGGTGAGGGTTGCGGCGTGTGCGGCAGGCGAGGGGTTGGGGCCACCGGGCAGTCGGCTCAGGGTTGCGGCGTGTGCGGCAGGCGAGGGGTTGGGGCCACCGGGCTGTCGGCTCAGGGTAGATAATGGGCAACCTGTGCCGGGTGGGCACTGGACAGTGTAAGTGGCCCCTCGGTCTGCCCCTGCCGAGCTTGTGATGTCCTGCTGATGCTTTGGCTCTTGGGTCCAACATGAACTCGCGGCACAACGTTGTACTGTGTCCTCAGGTCAAGTTCCGCGACCGCGGCCCGCTGGACTTCGCCTCTCCCAACGGCCTGGATACCTCCTGGATCCAGCTCTTCTACTGCCTTCGCTCCGGCTTCGACGCCGCCGCCCGCCGCGCCGCCGAGCGATGCGGCGACCTGATGATGGTGGGCGGCGGCATCGGGGCGGCGGCGGCCGGGGCGGCATGGGGTTGGGCTCGTTGGGGGCCGGCGGCGAGGGCGGCATGCGGCAGCTGGTGGACGAGTGGCTACGGAACGGGTGCCGCCTGCCAGACAGGTAGGGCGGGGGTGGGGGTGGGGCCGGGTGGGAGGGGAGGGAGAGGGGGGAGAGGGCGGCGTGCGGCAGCTAATAGCCTGGATGAATCGTGGCACGTGCACTGGGCCCGCGCCTGCCCTACACGACTGCCGCCGCGCTGTCCTGTGAACCCCTAAGTAGACGCACTGTGCATATGACTTATACCCTGCCGTGGTACCTGCCGTGGTACCTGCTCGCTGTGCAGGACCGCCGCGCTGTCCCGAGGCCGATTGGCTGCTGCGCGACAAGGAGGAGCTGACCGCCCTAGCGACACGGCAAACATCCCTTTGGCTGAATGTGACACGTGCCTTGGCCCCCCCCTGCCCTGCAGGACCGCCGCTGCTCTCTCCCGCGAGGCCGAGCGCCTGCTGCGCGACAAGAACGGGCTGCGGCACTCGCCTCGCGCGCCCTACCAGGCGCTCACCTGTGCGCTGCTGGCGGGAGACGCCCGGAGCGTGGACGCGCTGGGGGGCGTGCTGCAGGTGGGCGGAGGGGCTGGGCGGGTGGGCAACAGCCTCCTTTAAGAGGCTCGACGGCCTCGGTCTTGGAGAGCTGGGGTGGGGGCGCGAAGGGCGGGTAGTCGAGCCGGGGCTACCGGTGCAGCAAGCGCGTGGCGAAATGCCGGCAGGCCGACGCGGGGCAATGGAGGATACGATGTGCTCAGGGATTGGGCTGCTGGCGACGAATACTGGCCCGACAGGAGGGTGCGCAAGTGTCAAGCCTGAGGGATTTGCGGCCGCTCAAGCTCAAGCGCTTGACCGGCTCTTCAAGGCCCCTGACTGCTGTGTCGCCTTTCCCCCGTCGCCCTCGGTTTCCTCGCGTTTACACGTACCCCTTCGCCCTCCCACGTTCCCTCAACACAGTCCCTGCAACTGCCCGCCATCCTGTCCACCATCGAAGACTTCATGTGGGCCAAGCTGGCCCTGGTGGGCGCCACAGCAGGCGGCACAGCCGGCGGCCCCGGCTCGTCCTCCTCGGCGGCGGCGGCGGGGCCGTCGGGCAGCTTTGCGGCGGCGGGGGGGCTAGGCGGCGGCGGCGGCGGCGCGCCCATGAGCGGGGTGGCGCCGTACACGCTGGCCGACCTGCAGGCTGACATCAACCGCTGGCCGCCGCAGTACTACAGGTAAGAGGTAGCACTACGCTTACACGGGCCATGAGTTTTGTAGCCTGTACTACAGGTACAAGCACTACTGAGGCAAGGTCTGGCTGGCTAGTAAATACAGCAGTACTTACAATAATTGCAGAATGCAGTACTGAAAATTGTTCGTCCTGTGTGGGCTTGTTGTGCTCCCGCAGCAAGCAGAACCGCGAGCCGCTGCTGTACGTGACGGTGCTGCTGCTGAGCCTGCAGCTGGGCCCGGCGCTGCGCTTCCTGTGGCGGGACGACACCACCAAGCCCTACCGCCTGGACGCAGTGCACCTGGGGCTGGCGCTGCAGGTGGGGCAAGGGGCACATGGGGTGTGGGTGTGTGTGTGGGGTGAACAGCTGTGTGCAATGGGTTGAGGACGACACCACCAAGCCCTACCGCCTGGACGCAGTGCACCTCGGGCTGGCGCTGCAGGTGGGAAGTGCGGCATGGACATACAAAGCAGACTGGTTCATATACAAAGCAGAACTCGGCGGCGGTACTCTTCTGCATGCACCGTACGCCGTACACCGTGCACCGTGTGTCATGCTCACAGATGTACGCCTCACAAGGCCACGACTATGTCCCTTCGGCCGTACCTGCTAACACACGCTGACGTTATGGCCTGGTGCGACCCACAGGCTGAGGGCGCCCTGGCGGTGCTCAACGGCTCAGGGCCAACCGGGGGGCAACAAGGTGCGGGGGAAGGGGGCGGCGTTCGTGGCGTGTTAACTCCAGAGGTCCAGGTGTTGAACCCGTACGACACAGTAGCGGCCAGGCTGCATTGGGTGGTTTGGCGACACGGCCCGCAGGCGAGAGCGTACACGTCTTCGTGCGCTCTCAACAAGGACGGTTGATGGGGCACGCAAGCAACTGCGTTTCGCCAACCCCTGCGTGCAGGCGACTCCGCCGCCGGCGGCGCAACAGCTGGCGGCGGCGGCGGCTCCGCCACGTCCGACGTGGCGTCCATGGCGCTGCAGTACGGCAGGAAGTTCCTGGCGGCGGGCGACAGCGCAACGGCGCTGTACTACTACTGGATGGCGGCGGCGGCGCGGGGAGGCAGCCTGGCGGTCAAGGTGGGTTGTGAATTAGTGGTGGTGGTGGTGGTGGTGGTGGTGGTGGTGGTGGTGGTGGTGGTGGTGGTGGTGGTGAAGGGACAGGCGGTGTCTTATTGCGGTGCTGGATGGCGGCGGAGGCACGGGGCGGTTAAAGGGGGGCACAAGACTTTTGGGGGGCTTGGGGTGAGAATGTAAAGAGGCGTGGTGTGAGAGCAAGAGCAGGTCAGCAAAGAGGCCTGGCGTGCCTTCTCCAGGCGCCGCTCAGCACGCCAGCCTCCTGCCCTGGTCCGTATGCACATGGCGGCGGCGGCGCGGGGAGGAAGCCTGGCCGTCAAGGCGGCGTACTGGGATGGAAGGCGGTTAAGGTGGTTAAGGGCAGGCACTGTAGGCTGCACTATTACTGGATGGCGGCGGCGGCGCGGGGAGGAAGCCTGGCCGTAAAGGTTGGGCCACCGGGGAAGTACAAGGAAAGGGATGCCGGGTTGAACAGGGTTGCTGTCCAGTTGAGAGTTGGCCAAGGTATGGGCGGTGGGGCTTGGGGTCTCCTCACGCGTGTGGGCGAACGTATAGACCTGTAAGCTGTGATGTATTCCATCGCACCCGCTCTGTAACCCCACAGGGCTCGCTGCTGCGGGAGCTGCTGTCGGGCGGGCGCGACTTCGGGACGCTGCTGGGCGGCGGCGGCGCGGGGCGCGCGGCGCGCTGCACGCGCTGGTGCCCGACGCGGAGGAGCGGAGGCGGCTGTTCGAGGGGGTGGCGTACGAGTGCCAGGTGGGGGCAAGCAAGGGCAGGGCAGGGATGGGAGGGAAAGGGAGGCTGTTCGAGGGGGTGGCCTACGAATGCCAGGTGTGGGGGCGGGGGGACGGAGTTGGGACGGCTGGTTTGAAGGCATGGGTGTACGACTGCAGGTAGGGGCAGGCGTGCAATGGGACGGTGGGGAGGCAGGGTCAGGGTTGGGACTGGGGGCTACGGATGCCCGACGCGGAGGAGCGGAGGAGGCTTTCGAGGGCGTCGCGTACGATTGCCAGGTGGCGAGGCTGTTACGAGGGCGTGGTGTGAGAGTGCCAGTCTCTGACCGCTTTGTGCCTTTTTGCTGTCTTGTTGCTGTATCTTTTTTCCTTTCCTCATCTGCACAGATGTCTGCTCAGCCCGAGGAGGCGGTTGAGCTGTACCTGGCTGCCGACCGGCCTGTGGCGGCGCTGGCGCTCATCAACGGCCAGATGTCGGCGGCCATTGCGGCGGCGGCGGAGGAGGAGGGCGGCGCGCAGCCGGCGCTGGGTGAGAGCGTTACGGTAGCCCCCATGCGCACCAGCCCCCACCTGCTGCCATGCACTCATCCACGCACGCGCTGTTGGCTGTACGCCTGCTGTCGCCAGCAGGCCGCCGTCCCTTACAGGCTTGCTTCGCACAATGATACTGAGCGCTTCTTGCTCCGCTTGTTGCTCTTCATCCCCGTGCCCACCCACCCACCCACCCACCCTCCTGTGCCCCCTCCCCACCAGGCGCCTCCTCCGCCTCAGAGCGCCTCCGCCGCATCGCCCTCCGCGGCGCCGAGGCCGCCGCCCGCCTCTCCGCCGCCGCCGGCTCCTCCATCCCCACCTCCTCCTCTGCCGCCGCCGCCGCCGCCTCCCTCCCCCTGTCGCCTCTATCGCTGTCCCTGTCATCGGCCCCCCTGGCGGCAGACCCTGCGGCCAGGCGCGAGCTGGAGACCTTTCAGCAGCTGGGCGTGGTGCGGGACATGCTGCTGGCAGCCAAACGAGGGAGGCACGACCAGGTGCGTGAAGGTTACTGCAGATGGGGCAGGGGAGGGGCAGATCGTGCATGTGTGTAAGCAAGCTGGGAGTGGTGCGGGGCACGCTGCTGGCAGCAAACGAGGGAGGCACGACCAGGTGGTGGTGTGGGGGGGGGGTGGGGATGTAGTAAGGGGGGAGGGTCAGGTGGAGTAGCGCAAATGGGGGTGGCAGCTGGAGGCCTTTCAGCACCTGGGTGTAGCTTGGGACATGCTGCTGGCAGCCAAGCGAGGAGGGCATGACCAGGTGGGGATGTGTAGTAACGCAGGAGGGGCGGGGGAGGAGCGGGTGGTGCATGTGTGTGGGTGGTGGGACTGGAGGCCTTTGAGCAGCTGGGTGCGGTGCGGGACATGCTGATAGCGGCCAGGAGGGGAAGGCATGACCAGGTGGTTGGGGTGGGGTTGAAGGCTGAGGATGTACGTTGATGTTCCGTTGCTGCTACTTGAATGACAGTGGCTGGTTGCTGCCGGCCAGGTGGGAGTGTGATGGCCTTTGTGTCCTGAAGCCCAGATTAACAGTACAGTTGCAGGACATCAAGGGCATGTAGCATCCCCCCGCCAGCATATGATGATGCCAGTAATGGTATGTTCTTTTTCCCTCTGCCCCGCATGCATGGCATGCTGCCCGCAGGTGCTCCAGCGGCTGTCGGAGCTGTCCTTCATCCCCACGGAGCGATCCCGCCTTGACACGTGTGTGCGCATGAGCACGCAGCTACACCCGGCGGTGGCGGAGCGGCTGCAGGTGCGTGCTCGGCATGGTACGATAATCATTGCAGTGTGGTGTAGGACAGGGACTGCTTGACACGTGAGCTCACAGCTACACCGACTGTGGCGGTGGCGGAGCTGCCGCAGGCGCGGGGCGAGGGCGGGCGTGGTGACTGTGCGGCGATGGGAGGACAATGTGCTCGCTGCTGAGTCCCTGACAGTTACCAACCATGTAGCGGGTGCGCCAGCCCCGCAGGGACTCCATCGGCACCGCACTAGACCACGGCACAGGGTTGCGCATGCTTCTTGAATGTTCGTCCTTGTATATTATCTTCACTGCCCGCTACCTCCCCCTCTTCTGCAGGACGTCATCGCCACCGCCGCCGACTCCATCGCCGCCCGGCGTCAGGCTGTGGGGCGCGAGGCGGCGGCGGGTCTGGCGGCGGAGCTGGCGGTGCTGACGCAGTACGCCAACAGCATGGCCGGGGCACGGCTGCCGCAGGTGTGTGGTGACAATGACGTGTGTTGAACGAAAGCTTGCGACACACTGGCCCCACTCACGCACAGGGTGTACGATGTCCCTCACCCGCAGGCCCCAAAAGCTTCCTCCCCAACCATCCCCGCACAGCGCTGCTCCGCACACTTTTGGCTCAAACTTTGCCCGCTCTCCTCAACCCCCTGCCCCGTGGCCGTGTACCGCAAGCTGGCAGATGCACTGTGTCCTGCGCAGTGTCCTTGACAGTGACCTGCACGCGCAGCCCTCCCACACTCCATGTCCTACCCTCGCCCCCACCCCCTCCCACACTTCATGTCCTACCCTCGCCCCCCCCCTCCCACACTCCATGTCCCTACCCTCCTCGCCCCCACCCCTCCCACACTCCATGTCCCTACCCTCCTCGCCCCCAACCCCCACCCCAGGCCGTGTACCGCAAGCTGGCGGAGGCGCAGGTGTACATGGCGTAGCGGTGAGCCGGACGACTGGAACCGCTGGCACATGGAGCACAGGGGATCTGGATGCCGAGTCGCGGAGTGCCCACGCTTGGAGGGTAGAGGGTACGGGGCGCTGCTGGGTGTACGGCGTCTGGGCTGGGGGGAGCGCGCGCGATACGGACCGTACGGGCTTGCTAGTACCTGTTGCGGCAGGCCATCCTTAATGGCGTGTGTAGTTCTCGTTGCGTCGGCTTGGGATGCGTAGGGTGCACCGTTTGTCATGCACGGTTACAGAGGAGATGCCTGGGGGCAGCAACATCAATCATGACATGACCAGGACTACGGTAGTTGGTATTAGGGGGGACGGGGAAGACGGATGGAAAGAAAGAATAGTGCTTTGCCGGACGTGTTGGTGCATGGCCCCAATCGGACACATGATCGGTATTGAGGATACCGGTGTGGAGCAGGTCACCTAGGCGGCCTGCAAGCCAAGGGTGTAGCGGTATTGCATGTCTTGGTGCAAGGCAAGCGACATCCGAGCTTGGTGTTAGCCGGCATTATGTCAAGGACCGTTTGGCACGCCAATCTGCACTAGCTAGTGTAGTTTACCAGGAGTACGGATCGCCTGGCACAGGTTTGGCAACTGCTGTAGAAGGCCAGCACACCAAGCACGCGTGCTGTACGTCTGATGCGTGTATGGTGGTATGATAATGTGACGTGTAACAGCGCGCACGCGGGAGGGCCCCAGCGTGTGGAGGAGTTAAAGTGCGAGCACGTGCAGCACGGAGAACCCTGCTTTGCAGTTGAGGACAAGGCTGCAAGGCGGTTAGTGCACCACGGCACGGCACCAGAAGGGGGCGCCACGTTTGTGCAGGGTTTACACTGGGTCACGGGGAAGCACACGGGTTCAACAGCTGGACCAAGCTGGACTGCACCAATACTGATGGACGCCTGGCAGCGGCCGCATAGGCCAGTGCACGAAGCACCAACGCGGGATGCAACTGATGCAGCTTGGAACAGGGGAGACTCCCTGTCAGGGAATGCAAGGGAGTTCGCCGCCAGGCGCGTTTGACATAAAAAGCGCGCCCGCGTCATGCCGACCGAGAATGCATGTATCAGTTCTATGGAAATGACCCATGCTCCGCGCTTACACCATGCACAAATTGTCCGGACTGGCCGTTGGAAAAACGGTAACCTTTGTCATACTGACCGGAGCAAATGGATTCCCGTTTACTTGACTGTTGAGATCAGTTCCCTTTCGTGTGATCGCATCGCACGGGAAGCAACACGCCCGCCGTTGCTGCAAACTGCAAAGCGCTTCTGTAAGCCGAGGCCAAGGCGCAATCAATCATCATAAACAAATTGGTAATTTGCTCGATCTTCCTAAGCTGCCTGCGTTTCTGCCCGCGTGGCCGCGTTTCTACCCCACCCCTCATTCGGACGCACGGCAATCGGTGCAGGTCTGTACAGCACGAAGGCTGGAGGTGCACTCGGTTTTGCTCCAGCTTATGCTATGGCGCGTTACTCGTAACCAGTGTTGCTGACTGCAGCAGGAGCGTCTGGACTGTCCAGGGCGCATGCACCCCGGCCGAGCTTCAAAACGTTACCCCTGCACAGCGTTTCCCCTTCACTGTGGCGTCGTGCCAGGATACGTAGCAATTCTTGTCCAACTCCGACGCCCTTACCTGTTGGACCGCCACCTACCTGGTAAGGAGACATGACCTGAAATGTGTCCAGGTACCTCAGGCTGGTCTTCCCATCGGGATGAGCCACTCCATCCGACATTGTAATTAAACGCTCTTGTTGGCAAACTTGTAGGCTCAGCGGCCACGCACTAGAACAGTGTGCGGCCCAACATGGCCGAGGTGGCACAGTACCAACTCGACCCCCGCTGGGTGAAGACCTCTAATCCGCAAGGGTCACAACCGCATACACCAGCTGGAGGCTCGCGCGCGGGAAGCTTTACTGCAACCGACGGCACTGTCAACTATCGTCGACCGCCTAGCCACCAGGACTCATTCCGCAGCGATGCAAACTCGCTCAGTATCGTATTCAACGCTAACTGGGTCAAGATATTGAACCCTATCGGCGAGGGGGCATTCTCGCGGGTGTATGAGGGCATTTACACCAACCCGGACACGCTGGAGGAAAGCGTCGTCGCTGTCAAGATTCTCAAGAAGAACATGCTGAAGCGCAGATCGGATTGCTTACGCTTCATTAAAGAGGCGAAAATCATGACGAAGATCTGCCACCGGTAGGGATACGCCCCGCGGGAACCCTTGTGCCACCCCTCTGCTTGCTGCACGCCCGTGCACCTTGCCCACGCCCAGCACATGACGCTTCACTGCAACTGCTTCTGCATCAGCTCAATTCTCAATCAGAAGAAATTGCACCCGCATTGGGCCTCACCTTGAAGCGCACTGCACCACCACGTGAGCACCAGCCTGTGAGTCCAATGGTGCACGACCTGCTGCTCACCGGTCCCGACCACGTGCCGTCATACCCACACACAAAAGTGCCGGCTCCGTGCACACACACAGGAACATCGTGGCATGCTATGGCATCGGGAAGTACGACGACGACGATGAGCACAACCCGGGGTCGCTGTTCATCGTGCAGGAGCTGGTGCGGGGAGGGAACCTGCTGCACAAGGTGCGGTGTGGGGTGGCGCTGAGGGGTGGTGTGGGGTGGCGCTGAGGGGTGGTGTGGGGTGGCGCTGAGGGGTGGTGTGGGGTGGCGCTGAGGGGCGGTGTGGGGTGGCACTGAGGGGTGGTGTGGGGTGGCACTGAGGGGCGGTGTGGGGTGGCGCTGAGGGGCGGTGGGGGGTGGCGCTGAGGGGTGGTGTGGGGTGGCGCTGAGGGGCGGTGTGGGGTGGCGCTGAGGGGTGGTGTGGGGGTGGCGCTGAGGGGTGGTGTGGGGTGGCGCTGAGGGGTGGTGTGGGGTGGCACTGAGGGGCGGTGTGGGGTGGCACTGAGGGGTGGTGTGGGGTGGCGCTGAGGGGTGGTGTGGGGTGGCGCTGAGGGGTGGTGTGGGGTGGCACTGAGGGGCGGTGTGGGGTGGCACTGAGGGGTGGTGTGGGGTGGCGCTGAGGGGTGGTGTGGGGTGGCGCTGAGGGGCGGTGTGGGGTGGCGCTGAGGGGTGGTGTGGGGTGGCGCTGAGGGGCGGTGTGGGGTGGCGCTGAGGGGTGGTGTGGGGTGGCGCTGAGGGGTGGTGTGGGGTGGCACTGAGGGGCGGTGTGGGGTGGCACTGAGGGGTGGTGTGGGGTGGCGCTGAGGGGTGGTGTGGGGTGGCGCTGAGGGGCGGTGTGGGGTGGCACTGAGGGGTGGTGTGGGGTGGCACTGAGGGGCGGTGTGGGGTGGCGCTGAGGGGCGGTGTGGGGTGGCGCTGAGGGGCGGTGTGGGGTGGCGCTGAGGGGTGGTGTGGGGTGGCGCTGATGGGTGGTGTGGGGGTGGCGCTGAGGGGTGGTGTGGGGTGGCGCTGAGGGGTGGTGTGGGGTGGCGCTGAGGGGCGGTGTGGGGTGGCACTGAGGGGTGGTGTGGGGTGGCACTGAGGGGGCGGTGTGGGGTGGCGCTGAGGGGCGGTGTGGGGGTGGCACTGAGGGGTGGTGTGGGGTGGCGCTGAGGGGTGGTGTGGGGTGGCACTGAGGGGCGGTGTGGGGTGGCACTGAGGGGTGGTGTGGGGTGGCACTGAGGGGCGGTGTGGGGTGGCGCTGAGGGGCGGTGTGGGGTGGCGCTGAGGGGTGGTGTGGGGTGGCGCTGAGGGGCGGTGTGGGGTGGCGCTGAGGGGCGGTGGGGGGTGGCGCTGAGGGGTGGTGTGGGGTGGCGCTGAGGGGTGGTGTGGGGTGGCACTGAGGGGCGGTGTGGGGTGGCACTGAGGGGTGGTGTGGGGTGGCGCTGAGGGGTGGTGTGGGGTGGCGCTGAGGGGCGGTGTGGGGTGGCACTGAGGGGGTGGTGTGGGGTGGCACTGAGGGGCGGTGTGGGGTGGCGCTGAGGGGCGGTGTGGGGTGGCGCTGAGGGGTGGTGTGGGGTGGCGCTGAGGGGCGGTGTGGGGTGGCACTGAGGGGTGGTGTGGGGTGGCACTGAGGGGCGGTGTGGGGTGGCGCTGAGGGGCGGTGTGGGGTGGCGCTGAGGGGCGGTGTGGGGTGGCACTGAGGGGCGGTGTGGGGTGGCGCTGAGGGGCGGTGTGGGGTGGCGCTGAGGGGTGGTGTGGGGTGGCGCTGAGGGGCGGTGTGGGGGTGGCACTGAGGGGTGGTGTGGGGTGGCGCTGAGGGGTGGTGTGGGGTGGCACTGAGGGGTGGTGTGGGGTGGCACTGAGGGGCGGTGTGGGGTGGCACTGAGGGGCGGTGTGGGGTGGCACTGAGGGGTGGTGTGGGGTGGCGCTGAGGGGTGGTGTGGGGTGGCGCTGAGGGGTGGTGTGGGGTGGCGCTGAGGGGTGGTGTGGGGTGGCGCTGAGGGGCGGTGTGGGGTGGCGCTGAGGGGTGGTGTGGGGTGGCGCTGAGGGGTGGTGTGGGGTGGCGCTGAGGGGTGGTGTGGGGGTGGCGCTGGGGGGCGGTGTGGGGTGGCGCTGAGGGGTGGTGTGGGGTGGCGCTGATGGGTGGTGTGCAGTGGGATGCCTACTGGGCGGCTGTGGTGCGGGGAGGGAGCCTGCTGCAGCAGGTGCGGCGCATACCGGGTGGGAGGGGGCTGCAGCCCCTGCCCCGTC